>CAUYQG010197213.1:0-25837 GCA_963574415.1 Tarsius wallacei
CATGCACACACAGACATACATATACCCCACACTTGAAAAAGACTTAGAGTAAGTTGCACCCATGATCAGCCTTTTACTGCTAAATACTTCAGTGTATATTTCCTAAAAGAAAGAACATTCTCTTACATAAACATAGTGCAATGATCAAAATCCGGAAAGTAACATTGATATAGCCTATTAGCTAATTTATAGTCCTTATTCAAATTTCACCAATTGTCCTAATAATGTCTTTTACAGAAAATGAAAATCCCGGATCATGCATTGCATTTCGTTGTCATGCCTCTTCAGTCTCCTTTAATCTAGGCAGTTCCTCAACCTTTCCTTGCTTTTTGTGACCTTAGAATTTTTAATGAGTAAAGGCCAGTTGTATTGTATGATGTTTCTCAATTTGGGTATGTCTGATATTTCCTCACGATTATATTTAGGTATGCATTTTTGACCAGAATATTAAGAAAATAATGTGTGTCTTCTGCAGTACATTTTACCAGAAGTCACATGATGTCTCTTTCTCTTATTTCTGGTGATGTTAAGTTTGATTACTTGTTTTTTGCTTGATTGGCCAGATTTTTCCATTTTAGAGTTACTGTATTTATCTTTGTGATTGATAAGTAGTTTTTGAGATGCTTCAAGACTATGTAAATATCCTGTGTCTCACCAGACTTTTGCCCAATATTTTTAGCCATTGATGAGTCTTACCTGGATCACTTAATCCTATGATGAAAGCCAAATCATGATGTTCTAATTCTATCATTTCTTCTACATTTATCAGCTGATATTCTCTGATAAGGAAGAACTTGCTATTCCCCTACATCTATTTATTTATTTGTACTAGAATGGCCTTATTGAGTTTTTTCATGGATTCTCACGTTGTTAAATGTGTTATAACCCTTACTATCATCATTATTATTTTGACACTCAGAGTGTCTGAGATTTAGTCATTGGGAGCCCCTTCAAGCTAGCTTCTATGCTCTTTTGACAGGTCCATATCATTTCCTGAATACATGGCCCTGCTTTGATCCTTATCCAAGTCCCGTTGTTATATGGTTCACATGGTGCACCCTCCCCATCTTTTCCCCCTGCCCCCAGTTTGTTTTGGAATCTCTGGGAAGAATGGGCAGTTGTGACAAGGAGGGACCTTATAGGTGTGGGTTCTGGCACCTGGATCTGAAGGCTTTGCATATCGGTAGCCACAGGAAGGGATTAGGTCAAGGGGGTTAGTAGATACTGATATGCGGTAACCATGGTGTACAACTGCTGCAGAAGCTGTTGGCTTCTGGACTACACTTCCCAAAGAAGAGTGCAGAATGTGAGAAGAGGCCATTCTGCTCAGAGCTGCTTGGTGCCCATGGTCCTGGAATGAGGAACCTGGTCTAAGGGACACAGGCAGACGGGATGTGACGGATAAAGTAGGTGTGGAGGCAGGGCTGACGTGTAAGGTTAAGTAGTTTGTGCACTGCACAAAGATGGCTATATTCACATTGTACATGTAGATTTGTATCTTTGTTTTAACTTTTTTTCTAGCAGATGATGTAAAGTTCTTATAATAACAAAACAGTATATTATGGCAATTTTTTGATAGTTTGAAAAAGGGGTGCTTGAAAAAAACCTGCACAAAGGTAGCACATGACTGAGAAGTGTTCCTGCTGCAGACCCATCCTGGGGTAGGAAGGTGTATGACAGGGGACCTGGGGTCTTGGCTTCTGTCCAGCTGTGTCCCTTCCTCCCCATGCCGTGCAGCGGTGGTGACGCTGATTGAAGACGGGAAGAACAGCTCCTTGTCGACTGAGCCCACATCACACAGGTGGCGAGGGCCTGGCTGCAGGTCACCCGACAGCTCCTACAACAGCCTGTATTCCACGTGTCTGGAGCTGTTCAAGTTCACCATTGGCATGGGCGACCTGGAGTTCACCGAGAACTATGACTTCAAGGCTGTCTTCGTCATCCTGCTGCTGGCCTATGTGATTCTCACCTACATCCTCCTGCTCAACATGCTCATTGCCCTCATGGGCGAGACCGTCAACAAGATCGCGCAGGAGAGCAAGAACATCTGGAAGCTGCAGGTGGGTCGGTTGGGGGCGAGCTGCCAGGAGGGTGTCGACTGCTCTGTCTGCCACTTTACACAGCTGGGCACATGAATCCCTGCAGGTTTTGAGGAGGGGGCAGAAAGCCCCGCCAGGCCCGGGGATCAAGTGGCAGCACTTCCCTCCTGGACTCCCTTCCAGCAGGTTCCCCTGCCAAGCATCACTTGCTCAGTGTCAGATGAACTTGACGGGTGTTCATAGATACTGTGACTGGTCCTGAGGGAAGGAGACTAAGGGCTTACCCCTTGGGGTGTCCACCTCAGAGAAGCCTGGTCTAGGGTGGGCACCAAAGACCAGACTCAGGAAGCAGCTAATACAGGGCAGAACCCTGGCAGGTACCCTTTGGAGCCATGTGGGCCCCATCTGCGTCCCTGATGATAATAAAAATATCATCCTTATTAAGTAGCACTTATTCTATGATAGGTACTGTTCTAAGTGTCTTACTTAACTGATCTCATTTAATCCTTGCAACAATCCAATGAAGCAGATTCTATTACTCTCCCATTTTGGGATGAAGACACTGAGAAATGGAGAAGTTAGGTATCTGCATTCAAGGCCACATAGCTAGTAAGTAGCAGAGCCAGGATCCAGCCAGGCAGTCTCACTCTGAGGCCCTGCTCTTAAATACTACCCTCTGGTGCCTCTTGTGAGCTCCTCAGGGAAGTGTCTGGACCTCCTGTATCACTCGTGGAACTGCTCTGCTCAGACCCAGCAGGCGCCTGTAGTGCCTGGGCAGGTTTGGGACTGGATGGGCTGTGCTCCTTCCATGGAGTATGTCTATGGGAACAAGCCTAGTGAAGAGGGCACAGGAGAACCAGCTCAGAGGCATCTGGGACTGGGAGAGGCCCTGGAGAGGCAGATCCTGGCAGTCAGCACTGGCAGCCAAGGAGGCCCCTGGATGCACCCTCTGCCCTTTTGCCCTCTGTGTCTTCCACAGAGAGCCATCACCATCCTGGACACGGAGAAGAGCTTCCTTAAGTGTATGAGGAAGGCCTTCCGCTCAGGCAAGCTGCTGCAGGTGGGCTACACACCCGACGGCAAGGACGACTACAGGTGGTGTTTCAGGTAATGCCCAAGCTTTGGGAGCTCTGGGCTCAGCTATGGACACAGGGGACCCACCTGGAGAGCTGCAGGTACAGATGCCTGCCTCAGGGCCTCCTGGGGCCCACCATGATCACAGGGGACTCTCTGGAGGCTAGCTGTAGGCACAAGGGTCATCGCCGGACTCGGCTGTGGGATTAAATACTGGATAATTTGAGGTGTCCAGAAGGGGTAACTTAGTGAGCAGGGTCAGAGCCAGCAATCTGGTATTCAAAGTCCTGAGCCTCATGATGTGGCCAGAGAACACATGTTCAGGCGTGCTGCCTAAAAAGCAAGGCTCTCACTGCCCTCCCCCACCAGCCATGTCTCCATCCTGACCTATGGGCTTCTTGGGCTTGGCTGTGGGGCGGAGCCCTTGGCTTGGGAAGTGGGGCATGGCTCTCAGGCTCCCCATCCCCTCACCTGCAGGGTGGATGAGGTAAACTGGACCACCTGGAACACCAACGTGGGCATCATCAATGAAGACCCGGGCAACTGTGAGGGCGTCAAGCGCACCCTGAGTTTCTCCCTGCGGTCGGGCAGAGGTGAGGCATGAGGGGTGGGTGCTGTGGCACTGAGGGGCCTCTTTGGCTGATGGCCTGACGCTGGGCAGGGAGTTCCTCGCAGGTCCTCCACTCCTTGCAGGCCTTTCTTAACCCCAGGACCCAGGCACTGTAACAGCCCCGATGTCAGCCATACACACTGTGTCACACACTGTGTGTGACACACAGTCATAGGCACTCTTGCGTGCCTCATGCGTACTGGCCTTCCCTGGCCCAGGCACCTGCCTTAGTGCCTCAGAGGAAGCAGCTCAGCTCACGTCCAGCCGGGGTGACCAGTTCGTGGAAGCTGCCCTCCTCCTCTGCCCTGTTCCTCATACCCCATGTGTGCACATCACATCACAGCTCTGTGGGACTGTGTGGACACGGCTGGGCACATGTGAACTCTCACCTCGCGTAGACATGTCTGGGCAGGCAGAAAAATGGGCAGGGTGAGGAGAGTAAATGGGACACCTTGGGCAGAAAAACCCTGTGGAAAATGACTACCAGAAAGAAAGTCATTTAATTGTTAATGGGAAACATTTTAACAGAAAGCATTAAAGGTCTAATTGAGAACAATTACTTAAAAATGAAGCAAACATAGTTTATATTGAACACATTTTGAATTATAATTACAGCCTTGTAGTCATTGTTTTTTGATTTTCAAAAAATTGTAAAATATGTATCACATAAAATTGTCCATTTTAAATGTACAATTTAATAGCATTGAGTATATTTACAGTGTCGTGCAACTGTCACCATTATTTCCAGAACTTTTTTGTTAACCCAAATTGAAACCCTGTACCTATTAAACAATAACTGTATTCTGTGTTCCCCCAGCCCCTGGTAACTTACATTCTACTTTTTGTTTCTATGAAATTTGCCTATTTGGTATCTCATATCAGTAGAATCATACAAGATTTGTCCTCTTGTGTCTCACTGAATAATATTCCACTGTATGGATCTACCATATTTTGTTTATCCATTCATCTGTTGATTGACATTTGGGTTGTTTCTACCTTTTCGGCAATTGTGAATAATGCTATGAACCTTGGTGTACAAAATGCCACTTGATTCTTTGCATTCAATGATTTTGGGTCTATACCTAGGAACAGAATTGCTGGATCATATGGAAATTCTATGTTTAACTTTTTGAGAAACTGCCAAACTATTTTCCAAAGCAACTGCATTATCTTACCTTCCCACCAGCAATGCACAAGGGTTCTAATTTCTCCACATTCTCACCAACACATGTAATTTCCTTTTTTGTTTATAACCATGCTAGTGGACATGAAGTGGTATCTCACTGTGGTTTTGATTACATTTTTCTAATGACCAATGATATTGAGCATCTTATCATGTGTGCATTTGTAGATATTTGTAGATATTCTTTGGAGAAATGCTTATTTAAGCCCTTTGGTCATTTAAAAATTTGGCTGTTTGTTTTTTGTAGCTGAGTTGTAGTTCTCTGTATATCCTGGATATTAATCTCTTTATCAGATACATGATTTGCAAATATTTTCTTTCATTCTGTAGGTTATCTTTTCAATTTCTTGATAAAGTTCTTTGTACAAAAGTTTTAAATTTTAGTAAAATACTATCTATTTTATTTTGTTGCCTGTTATTTTGGTGTCAGATAAAAAAATCACTGTCAAATTCAATGTCATGAAGGTTTTCCTGTTTTATTTTTTTTCTAAGAGTTCTATAGTTTTAGCTCCCTGCCATTTTAAAGTAGTTTTCTTCTTGATTTGGAATTTGCTTGGTTTCTATATCTTGGACTCTTTCCCAGAGTTCTGACAGTGCTGAGTGTGAAGTTTCTGCTTTTATTTGATGTTTTTGTGGAAAAATGGGTGTTTAGAACTTCCTACTTTTTTGCTGATGTCATTCTTGAGCTAATTCTTAAAATGAGGAACGACTGAATCAAATGTTGATAGTTTTTTTTTGTAGGGTGGGGGAAGGGACATAGTTTTTGAGGCCAACTTGCCAAAGATCATGATACTACATCTTTCATATTTGGTACTGCCTCACAGAGAAGCCCATTGTGTATATATAAAACTTTTGAGTTGGGAGTCTTACTCTGTTACCCAGGCTGGGGTGCAGGAGCATGATCACAGCTCACCATAGCCTCGACTTCTTGGGGCTCAGGCAATCCTTCTGCCTGAGCTTCCTTAGTAGCTGGGACTACAGGTGTGTACTACCACACCTGTCTAATTTTTTTGTTTTGTAGAAACAAGTTCTTGTTATATTGCCTAGGCAGGGGTTGAACTCCTGGACTCAAACAATCCTCCTGCCTCAGCCTCTCAAAGTATTATAGGGATTATAGGCATAAATCTAAAAAATCAAATTTACTGAGATAAAATTTACATATAAAATACACACATTTTAAGTTTTGACAAATGTACACACTCAGGCAACCACTACCCCACTCAAGATACAGAACATTTCCATCATGCCAGAATGTAGCCTATGGCCCTTTGTAGTCAATTTCAATCTCCCCATTCCAGTTAACTATTTGTCTAATTTTTATCACTACAGATTTGTTTTATATTACCTTTTTGTTTTAACCTGAAAATGTCAATTTCATCCTCATGTTGCTTCACTGAATATAGAATTCTGAGTTAGCAGGGTTCTTTGTTTTTACTTTTTAAAATGTCATCACTTTATCTTTCTCCACTGTCTCCTGGATTCCATTGTTTCTGATGAGAAGTCATCATTATTTGCATTGTTGTTCTCCTGTATGTGATATGTCTTTTTTTCTTTGTCTACTTTCAAAATATTCTGTTTCCTTGGTTTTCAGCAAGGAAACCTTGTCTAAAGTGTGTTTAGGTACAATTTTCTTTGTTTTTATCCTGCTGAAGGTTTGCTGAGATTCTTGGATCTGTGCATCAATATATTTAATTAAATTTGGAAAACTATACAACTATATACTGCTTCAGATTCTTCCTATCTTCTCCTTTTGGGACTCCAATTATACATACATTAGACCATATGATACTGTCCCATAGGCTTCTGAGGCTTTGTTCATCTTTCATCAGTTTTTTCCTTTTTGTCAAAGTTGATAATTTCTTTTGATTTGTCTTCAAGTTCACTGACCCTTTCCTCAGTCATCAAATTGCTATTAAGCACATAGAGTAAATCATATACTTCAGGTATTGTGCTTTTTGGTTTAGAACTTCTATTTGGTTCTTTTTTATATTTTCCATTTGTCTGCTGAAATTCCCTAGCTGTTCCCTCATTAAACCATATTTTCCTTTGGTTCCTGGAATATATTTGTAATACCTACTTTAAGTGCTCTGTCTGTTAAATCCAATATCTGGGCCATTTTGTGTTAAGTTTTTATTGATTATTCTTTTTCCTGACTTTGGATCACATTTTTCTGTTTTTTGCATGTTTAGTATTTTTAAGTTGTGTACTGGGCATTGTAGATAATATACTATTGAGACTGTAGATTCTGTTACTTTCCTTTAAAGAATATTGACATATTGACTTTTTGTCCAGTTGGCAGTTCAGTTACTGATGAATTATCTTGAATTTGAGTAGGCTATAGTTTTAAACTTTGTTATGGGAGATGTGTGAACACCCCAAAGTATTTTCCAAGACTGCCAAACTTGTGGGACTTAACTTCTAAACTCTGTCTCCACGGAGAATCTTGTCAGGGCTTGGTTTTAGGTTTTGTTAGGGAGTTCTTAAGTAGGTCTTACCCTAAGGCATGGTCCTTACTCTAGGGCATGATTCTTACTCCTACATGGGATCATTCTTAACTAGACCTTCAGAGTGTTTAAAGGGTATTTATGAGGTCTCCCCACTCTGGCTGGACTGGCCCTCCGATATTCTCCAGTACTGCTCAACCCTTAATGTCTCTCTCCCACTTTCAACCCTATAGCAGCTACTCTAAAAATCCTCAATCAGTCTCACCATGAACAAGCACAGCTCAGCTCTTAGCCAAAGACTTGTGGGAACCCACCCACTCCAAGGTGTTCTGGGCTTCCACTCCTATGACTCCTTTTCCTCTTCTCCTGTGCCCTGCCCCGTGGATTCTAGTTGCATTGGCTCCTCCAAATTCTGATTTCTTTCTCCTCAGCTTAAAGGCAATTCCATGCTCTGCTTGGACTGCAGCTCACTGCATTGTACATAAGGAAATGGTCCCTAAGCAGAAAGTCAGGGTGATCATAGGGCTCACTTTGTGAATTTCACTTCTCACAGGGATTGCAATTTCTCACTGCCTGTATTTCTATGCCTAAAACCATTTGCTGTGTGTATTTTACTAGTTTTTTTTCCAACAAACAGTAGAACATGCTAAAGATAGCTTTTATTCATGCAACCAACAATACTTATTAATAATCTGTTATGTGCCTGGCTCTGTTCTGGGATGTGAAGTTACAGCAGTGAACAAAATAGACAAAGTCTTTATTTTGGTTGAATCAAAGTCATTTTAGTCAAGATAGAACATAGTGCTTGATTAGACCTAATGGTGATATCATATTTTGCTAGTTTTATGGTTGTTGACAGCAGGATGGCTAGTCCAGTACTAGATACTCCATTATAGCTGGAAGTGAAAATCTATGTTATCAAAGGCTCATTTTGGGAAAACTGCTCAAGGCCTCCCTGCAATCCTGGGATTTTCCTACTCATCTAAATAGAAGCACACTGTGTGCCACTTAATAATACTTACTGATTATCTCTTCTTTAATTGTTAACTGGTCTAGCTTTGCCAGAGAGCTGTTTGAAGATAGCCTTGCATGTGACTTGAGCAGTTTTCCACAGCCACTTCTATTGCTTTCATAAAATCCCACATTTAAAAAAATAAGTTTTGCAGTTTCACTTTGCAGTTGGTTTGTAGTATGTTTGCATGACATCTCTGGCAGTTTGTGTTGATTCACTTGATATTAAGAAACACATTGACCCACATTGATACACACGTCCATGTTAATTAGGGCAGGGATGGGGCATGGTTGAAGGTTGCTTGATTTTATGCTTATAATTAATTAGTGAATATTTGCTGGCCATTTTGCTTTCCTACTCTAGAAAGAAGAAAACAGTAGAAACTCTGGTAATGAGTATACAGATAATTCAGATAACAAGAACCTCTCCCCACTAAACACAGACCATGTGATTAGAAGGGTGTGAGGAAATGCATGAGAGAAAGGCCAGGGAAGAAAAGTGGTCAGTGGAGGAGCTAGTGGGAATGTGTGAAGGGGTCTGGGCATTAGAACTGTGGGAAGCAGGCTCTGGACATCCTGTACCTACTCTGAAGGCCCTTAAACTGGGGCTAGGTCAAGCAGTCCCTGAGGCTGGGTGCCTCGCCACCCAGTCAGCCAGTAGATAGTATCCCAGTGGGCAGCAGACTGTCTTCTGTGAAGTTCTCCTGCTTCTGTGCCTGGGGTTCCCTGAGGGTATTGGGCTACAGGCCTGGGGGAAACACAAGAACCTGGATAATTCAACTGGAATAGTCATGATAGGAATGCCTCTGGCATTCTTGATGCCTTTGAGGTATGACCAGTGTTAGACACCACAGAGGGACCTGGATAGTGGACTAAGGTTGGGAGGTATGAGTTTGGGCTGGTTTTCCAGAGAGATCAGGCCTAAGACCACTAGCCTGAGAGCTTGGCTGGCCAGGGCTCTGGCAAATGGAAGGAGAGCATACACAGCTTTCTCTCTTGGCTGTTATTTCTCTCTCTCTCTTTTTAAGCTGATTTTTTTTTAAGTCGGGATCTCACTCTGTCAACCAGACTGGAGTGCAGTGGCATGATCATGACTCAGTATAGCCTTGAATTCCTGGCTTGAAGAGATCTACCCTCCTCAGCTTCCCAGATAGCTGGGACTACAGGTGCCATCATGCCTGGCTAATTTTTTGATTTTATGTAGGGACGAGGTCTCGCTATGTTGCCCAGGCTGGTCTTGAACTCCTGGGCTCAAACAATCCTCCTGACTTGGCCTCTCAAAGTGCTGAAATTACAGCATGAGCCACTGTACCCAGATTGTCTTTTTTTCTTAGGTGGCCACAGGACTGGAGGTGGCTGTGGAGATCATCCACAACTGGGTCATCCTTGGGAGCTTCCTGAGATTTCAGGCCACATTTGAGATCCCCATTTGAGGCCCAGTGTCATCATTTTCCCTTGGCACTGTTCTCAGCCTGCTGTGCCTTGGTAGGGTCTGGATTATAAATTCCTATTTCTTGGCTGGTGTTCATCACCCTAGAACTGACTTGGTGTTGAGCTACTCCCCAGTGTTGCTCTGTGGAGACTTCCTCTCCTTCCCACTTGGGCAGGGAGGAGATGAAGGCTGAGAGAGGCAAGCAATGGACTCTCCTGAGGTCACAAGCAAGTTGAGGTTGGGTGGATGAAGAGAATGTAGGGAGCTACCAGTGCATGAGACTCCTTGAGCAGTCAGGGAAGAGGAAATTGCACAGATGCAGGTGGCTCAGGGAGCACTCACAAGCCTGGGTCTCCTTTTATCTGGAGATTGGAGAGGCCAAAAAATAAATGTTTGTTTGTTTGTTTAGCTGCATCCAAGGTAGTAATGATGCTTTACCCTTCAGTTTCAGGGAGAAACTGGAAGAACTTTGCCTTGGTTCCCCTTTTAAGAGATGCAAGTACTCGAGATAGGCACTCCGCTCAGCCTGAGGAAGTTCATCTGCGACACTTTGCAGGGTCCCTTAAGCCAGAAGATGCTGAGGTCTTCAATAATCCTGCTGTTTCTGGGGAGAAGTGAGAGACCTCACACAGGACATTCTTAACGCTGGGCCTTAGGGGACCCCACTGCCACTGAGGGGCTGTTTAGAGAATAGCAGTGCCCTGTCAGCAGCCAGGTCTGGCTTGTGCCTGCCCAGCACTTTTCTAAGACTGCACTGGACAAGCCGTGGGAAGCATTATTGGATGTGTGGAAAGATATAAGCGTCTAGCCATCACTATCCCCAGGTGAATCTTCTAACAAGCAATGATCCTGCTTTCAAGTTTTTACCCACTTTGTCACACAGTGTGAATGGCCACTCTCTACTGGGACACATGTTAGGAACTTTGTTTTCTTTGTTTTTATATTACTGGGAACAAAAGTAAATGAAACCCAGGAAGACACCTTTGAGAACAAAAAAGTTCCTTTGACCTAAAATGCTGACGCCTTCATCTCTGTATTGATGCTTACTGCCTGCCTGGAGTGGTCTGGGGAGTGATGTCGTTTACTCCACAGAGAACATAGGGAAGGCTGGCCCCATTCCCAGCTCTGGCAGAATCAGGTTGTTGTAGAAACATGTCCTTCATCCTTGTGTATGCTATATCATGGTCTCAAAAATACTAGCGTTATTGCTGTTCAAATAAAAAATCGGAACCGTGTCCCAGAGTCACATGGTGAGACTTTTTCAGTGATCTTCCTCTTGCAGAGACCTCAGTCCTGCTCTCCTGCAGTGGTACATGCTTTCACCCCCATCTGTCCTGTCACCCATCAAATAAATATATGTGTATATATATATATACATTGATATCATATCAAGTGTGATGTTTGTGCTGAACACTGGGCTGGCATAGCTAATTGGCTCTGTGTAGTCTGTGCATATGTGTGTCCGTGTGTGTGTGTGTGTGTGTGTGCGTGTGCGTACTCTTCATGTCCACAATTACCACAGTCAGCAAGCTGTTATCCGTGGGCACAATCTGGCCTACCTCCTGTTTTTGTAAATAAAATTTTGCTGAAACACAGTTGCACCCGCTTGTTTGTTTTGACCCTTCCTTTATGGAATAGAACAAAAAACAATCCAGAAAAGAGATCCATCCCAGACGTGTGGATATCTGTGGAGTATGGACTGAGCTGCCTAGTCATGGAATTGCTGCCCGTTGGTTCAAGAAAGGATGGATATCTTTAGCTGAGGCTGGGCTTGGGCTCTGCTGAGAGAGGGGTTTCTGGAGGAAGTACTAGGCCCCCTCTTCCCTGTCCCCCAGCATCATGTCTGCCTCCATGCAGGAGGCCCCTTGGAGGAGCCAAGGGTTGGTCCGCCAGGTTCCTGCAAGTGAAGTGAGTTACAGACACAGCAAGTGAGTGTTGATCAGAGGAGGAATGCTGACAGCCAGGATGAGTGGAGCATTTAGGAAAGTGCTTGATGAACACTACCAGTTAAACCTCCTGACAGCTGGTGCAGAAACTATTATTAGTTTCATTTTATAGATGAGAAAATCAAGGCCCTGACAGTTGGGAAGGTCACGCAGCCAATAAACAGCATCGCCTGGATCTGACCCCAAGCATTCTGACTCCAAAGCCAGGTCTTAACTGCCGTGTCAAGCTGCCTGCGAGAGGACGGGTTGGAGCATGCCAGTCTATCCCCTGGCCAGGAGTGGGCTGTGAGAGTTTCTCGACTTCTGTTATGGGCCTGGGACTCCTTGCTTTACCTTTCTTAGAAAATGTGTGGATGTCTGCAAACTTCTGCAAATTGAATCAGCTTTTGAATTTACTCAGAGTTGGAAGGAATCCTGGAACCCCGTGGGTTTCTTTGTAAACCTGGGGTTGTTTAAAGAAGGAAATATCTGCAATTGGTCTGTTCTTTTCCTGTCCTTTCTTCTTTCTTTTTGATTAATAAGCTTTAATTTTAGAGCAGCTTTAGGTTCACAACAAATTTGAGCCAAGGGTACAGAGAATTGCCAGCTTGCCAGGTGAGGTGGTTCAAGCCTGTAATCCTAGCATTTTGGGAGGCCAAGGTGAGGGGATTGCCTGAGCCCTAGGGTTCAAGACCCACCTGGGCAACTTGGCGAGACCTCATCTCTACAGTAAATCAAAAAGTTAGCCGGACATGGCAGTGCATGCCTGTGGTTCCAGCTACCTGGAAGGCTGAGGCTGAAGGATCTCTTGAGCCTAGCAGGTCAAGGCTGCGGTGGCCGGGAGCATGCCGCTGCCCTCCAACCTAGGTGACAGAGTGATACTCCAACTCAAAAAAAAAAAAAAAAAATCGAGAATTGTCACATACCCGCATACCCACTCACCCTCAACCACCCCCACTATTGACTTCACCACAATGGTACATTTGTTACAATCCATGAACCAACATTGATGCATCTTTAAAAATCCTCTGTGCTCTACCTAGTCATCTATCCCTTCCTCCAACCCCTGGCAACAACCACTAATCTTTTTTTTGTGTGTGGGGGGGTCTCACTCTGTTCCCCAGGCTGAAGTACAGTGGCATCATCATGGTTTGCCACAGCCTCGACTTCCTGGGCTCAAATAATCCTTTCACCTCAGCTTCCTGAGTAGCTGGGACTACACGTGTGTGTTACACACCTGGCTAACTTTTTTGATTTTTTTTTTTTTTATAGAGACAAAGTCTTGCTATGTTGCCCAAGCTGGTTGCAAACTCCTGGGCTCGAGCAATCTTCCTGCTTCAGCTTCTCAAAGTGCTGGGATTACAGGTGTGAGCCACCGTGCCCGGCTATAACCACTGTCTCCAGTGTTGCCTTTTCCAGCACATCATGTAGTGGAATCATCATACAACACATAGCCTTTCAGTCTGATTTCTTTCACTTAGTAATATGCATTACAGTTTCTTCCATGTCTTCATGGCATGAGAACTCATTTCTTTTTTATCACAGAATAGTATTTCATTCTCTGGATGTACCAGTCTTTATCCATCACCTACTGAAGGATATCTTGGTTGCTCCCAAGTTTTGGCAATTATAAGTAAAGCTACTTATACACATCCATGTGCAAATTTTTGTGTGGACATGTTTTCAGTTCCTTTGGGACTGCAATCACTGGATTGAATGTTAAGAGTATATTCAGTTTTGTAAGAAACCATTAATCTGTCTTGCTGTACCTAGTGGCTGTATCATTTTGCATTTTCACCAGCAATAAATGAAAGTTCCTATTGTTCCACATCCATACCAGAATATGATGTTGTCAGCATTTTGGATTTTGGCCCTTCTGGTAGGGGTGTAACGGTCTTTTTCTTTTTTCTGTTGCGTGCATTCTCTTTCTCTCTCCTCTGGGTTTCATTTAAACTCTTAATAGCATTGACCAATATGTTGTATGCATTTATATTTTAGTATGTTGTGTTTTTGTTTTGGTCTGTCCTCCCTTTTCTTTACTAATGTTCTCATAAAACAAAATGGTAAAAATGGGAAGGAAACAAAATAAAATCTTTGTTGTACATGATGCTATTGTTGATTTAAATGTTTAAGCTTCTTAAATAGTTAAATAACTATTGTTAATTTATATATTTATGCTTCTTAAATAGTTTATTTTGAAGGATAGGTAAAATTATATCTATTTACAGTATACAATATGATGTTTTGATATATGTGTATACATATATACACTGTAGAATGGCTAAGTCAAGCTACTTAACATATACTTTATATCACATACTTACGACTTCTTTTGTGATGCTAGAACTCAAAGTCTACTCTTAGTACTCTTCAAGTCTGTTGCTATCTCTTTATCTCTGTCTTCGTGTCCTTCCCTCCATCCCCTAGAAGCAGGATGAGCCACAACCCAGAATCCGCAGTGGGTTAGCTTCTCTGCTCTCTTTGCCCAGGAACGGCGGGGGCCTGCCAGGTCCTTCTCCCGGCCTTTGTCAGGGTCGGTCTGCCCAGGCCTGAGGCTGGTGATGGATCTCTGCCTGGCTCCCCAGCTCCTTCCTCACTGCACCAAGTAGGGCATTTCCTAGAGTGTGTGAGGGGGCTGACCCCATCTTGCTTTCATTTACCCCACAGAGACCCCTTCTCTCCCTCCTCCCCTTGTGGGAGTGGAACTTGTAGCCTTGATGTCTGCGGGGCTTGGGAGTTTCGGGGACGCAGGGAGGGTCTGCTCGATGCCTACTTGGTGCATCCTCTGTGGGTGGTTTACAGCAGGCAGAAGGTGGCCTCTGCGTCCTGCATTGGCACATAGACATGGCCGGCTGAGGCTTCCGCTCTGCCCTCCGTCTAGTGGGATGGCAGCACATGTGGGATATCCAGGGGCTGGGTGAAATTCAGGCCTCTAGGGAGTGGGGTTGGGGCAGGATAGCCAGAGGCTGCCCTTTCCCTCACCCTGCCTGATTCCTACCCCAGGCCCCAGCCCCATCTCCTCTGGTTGTTTTCCTCCACACATACAGCCAATTTGAAAAGTCCCTTCTTGAGACTGTCACCTCTTCAGGTTCTGTGTGTCCCATCTGCTGCCAGAGAAGAATCTGAGGCCACGATGAAAGGTGGGCCCAGCATGGCACATGGCTACTACCAGGAGTGAGAAGCCAGGATTTGGGAGGAGCTCCTTTATGCTTCCAGGCTCCCAGGCATTGGAGTGGCTGGGGGTGCCTTGAGCTGGACAAGACTAGGTCAGCCGTGCTATATGGATACCTGCAGAGCTCCACATTCCTGTGACTGTGCTGTGTGGACCCCATGCACAGGGCAGGATCCCCAGGGGATCTGAACCCTGGCAAGCATCAGCAGGGTTCAGACAGGCAGAGGCACTGTCTTTGGTTTGTGGTGCTGGCTCAGCCCGACGGGTCAGTTCCCTGATGTCATGTTGGTGAGTGTCCCCACCAGGCCACAGGCCATGTACTCTGTGAGGCTAGGCCAATCAGCCCCAAGGAGTCAGGCTGACGCAGTGACTGGGGTCACTCAGTGGGCTGCAACCTGGCCTGCAGTCCATCTCTGCTCACCCCACTAGTTCATGGGTTGCCTAAGCCTCTCACCACTCCTTGAGCCCACCGGGGTCTCTGCTTGTGTAGCTCTTTTCTTATAAACTCTTCCCTTCTTCTAAGTCCAGCTCCAATGCTTCCTCTTTCCTGTCTCCTCCACCCCTGCCCCTATTAGAGGGCCTTCTTCCCTCTTTGGCGGTCTGAGCTCTTTTAGTCCCTATCCCCGGCCTGGCGGAGTTATGGTTATTGCCTGAGCCTGTCTCCCCAGGCTTGAACTGTGGCCCTCAAGTTTCTTGAGGCTGGAGATGGCCTTCACCGGTTCTGAATCCCTCCCTGTCTCCTTGGTTCCCCCAAGGTATCCCACCGTGAACCTTCACGATGTGTTGGGTTAAATGGGATGGACCGTCGACCAGCCCAAGGGCCTGGAGCTGCTGCTTCCACGTATTTGGGTGGGATTGGGATGGGATCAGGTATCCACAAAGTAATGGCTTTTACTCTGTTGGGTAACTTGGCTCCTGCTGCCTCTTACAGCAGAAGGGGGGCTCCCCTTATTCCTTGCTGGGCCTTTTGACCACCTGCCCTCTCAGAGAAAAGATTCACCCAAGGAAAACAGAAACAAGCATTTGGCAACAATGTCACCTCCAGGAGTCTGAGCTGTCAGAAGCCAGATAGGAGGGGTGCGGGGCTGAGTCAGGAGAGGGCAAGTGAGTAATGGGGGTGGAGGAAGGATCTGTGCTCAGCTCACGGCTGGGCTTTAATGGTGGAGTTTCAGGCACGGCATCGAGATTTCAAATCACAAGAGAGAACTTCAGGACTTCCTTGACATCAGCTGCAGACGCAGCCTCCACTTCACTCACACCTGCAAGCCTGCTCTGCTCCTTACTGGTCACATGTCCTGTTCTCCCATGGTGCAGACGCCTGGCCCTGCCTCTTGCCTCCTCCAGGCCCAGCAGATTGCAGTGATGAGGGACTGAGGGCTTGCCTCTGATGGTAGTTGGGAGTTCCCCGCAGCTTTGGGGACCAGCGCCACCCTGTCAGCAAAGACTTCCTGCTCTGTCCCAGTCCTGTCTTGTTCATATCTTGCCCGCCCTTAGGAGCAGGTGTGCAATTCCTGAGTGATGCGAAAGCAGGGCTGCCCCGGCCTTGCTCCACCCCCTTCACAGTGGAGGCTTGGGCCAGAACAGAGGGCACAGAATCTTCCTGCCATGCTCTGACCTTGGAGAAATGTGGTCCAGGCAGTTGCTGGGAGAATAAATTGACATGACAAAAACAGTAATAGCTAATAGCTGTCACTATTTATTAAGTTCTTTCTGTGCTCTGGGCCTTGTTCTGGCCCCTTCTATTTGCTCTCTCATTTAAGCCCCACAGTAAACTTATAAGATGGGCGTATTACACATATCTCACAGATGAGGAAACTGAGGCTTGGAGAAATGACTTGCCTAAGGTCATATAGCCAGGAAGGGGTGAGACGGATACTAAGGCCCATGATGCATGATTGCTGGTAGGAAAAATTGAATGGCACTTCCTCTGTCTCAGGGAAACCTGATCCCAGAAACTGAATTTGAAAGATGAGTGCCAAGTTTTAGGGCTGGCCACCTTGGGATCAACCAGGCCAGCCCTTGGCTGTGGACTTCCCTCCTAGGGATCAGGGCAGTAGTTGACCATTTACTAAGCCCGCTCACCTCCATTATTTCTTTGAGTCCTCATGGCATCCTTGGGAAGTAGGCATTATGATTCCCGTTTCCCATTTGGGGAAACTGAGGCCCAGCATCAAATACCAGAGAGAAAAGAGTTGGGACCAGAGCTTTGACCTTGGCACCTTTTCTGTCTTTTCCCCAGTGGGGGTGAGGCTGCTGTGTGGGTGTGTGGGTGACTCACCCAGGGCACGTGGGCGGGCGGGCACTGCAGCTGTGGCTGGTGGGCGTGGTCTGCCTGGTGCCTACGGCAGGTAGCCCAGCCTGTTCTGCCTCTGACTTCTCATTCCAGCCATCCTTCTGCCTGTGATGAGAACCTCTGGTCGCCTCGGCCACAGTCCTACCCAGGAGTCTTGGGCCCCAGACATGCGGTGAACACAGAGCAAGGGCTGCCACCGCCACCCGGAGCTTCACCAGGTGAGTCCTCCCTGCAAGAGACAGCTGGTGCCTTCCAAGGCCACCAGAGCATGGACCTCAGGGGTCCTCTGGGCTCTGTCTGCTCTTTGCCAATAGGCCTTGGAGGAGGTTTTGGAGGGAGCTTGGGCCTCCAGTGAGGGAAGCAAAGCGGTGAGTTCTTAGCTGCAGGGGGCATTTGAGAATACAGGTTCTTGTGGACCCAGGAAGCTTTCCCTGAGGTGTGGTAATTCTGAGGAGGAAGAATGTCTCATGGCTGCTGAGGGGCAGTGGTGAGGCTCCTGTCTCCCCCAGCGGGCCCAGGGATGGGGCTCTCCAGGGCAGGAGTGTGATGGGAGTTCAGGATGGGATGAGGTGGCCCTGGAGCTGGAGAGGGACAGGGGCCCAGTGTCTCACAGGTGCTGAGCCAGCAGCTGTGGCCCCTGGGCCTGGTCTGTCTCCTAGGAAAGGCCACTTCAATCAGTGTCAGAGCTTGGGAGGCTCCACATCCCACTTCCCAGGTGAGGAAGCTCAATCGGAGAGAGAGGGAGGGCCAGGGCAGTGAGAGAGTCCAGTAGATGAGAACACAGGGTTTATAGGGTGACTCAGAGAGCTAATTATAGCAGCTGCAGCCCTAGTGCAGCGTTATCCTGACCCTCTCCTGCCCCAGCTGCCCAAGACAGCCCACATTCATGGGCCTAGGCAGGGAGGATAGAACAACTCGCTCTCAGGGCTACAGAGCCCTTGGGGACTATTCGGCCCATTTCTCAGAATGAAACCTAGATGCCTAGGGATGGGTAAGAGACTGGCTCTCCATCTCTCTCCTTCACTCTGGAGCAAGCCCAGGCTTTTAGTTCCACTGCAGGACACTTTGGGCTGGGAAAGGTGGTGAAGGCCGCACATCCTTATCAGGCAGTGCCAGGATTCCCTCTCAGCAGGCGGTTCCATCTGTCTGGCCTCAAGGTGCTTCCACTCCAGGGCCAAATCTCTCCCCCAGATGACTCCCAGCCCTGGTGGGGGGAACTCCAGCCTGATGACAACCTTCTCTGGAGACTTCCTCCAGGAAGCATTCCTATTTGGGAAGGATCACCAGTGACCCACCCTACCCAGCAGGGCTCTTCTTCCAGAAATCTATCCTCCTACCCATCTCTGAGTCTCTGGGTGAGTTCCTTAAGGGTGACTCAAGCTGAGAATGGCCCCCCTTATCTGCAGAGTCAGCTCTTGTCCACACAACCCCTTCCCTTGTCCATCTCATCCTCTATGGCCAGCTGGCCCGCCTCCTCATCCCGATGCCCTCAGCCCCCACTGCTGGTCTTCCCCATCCCCCACCTCCACAGCCTTCTTTCTATAAATAAGGCAGCTGTCTCCTATGTAACCGGGAGGCCCCCATGCTCCCAGCTGCCTCAAGATCAGCTGCAGCTCCTACGTGACCCTTCCAAGCCTCTCACTGTCAGGCTCTCCATGAACTCCCCAGGTTCTCCTGCCACACCAGCCCCTGCCACTCACTGGCCATTCTTACCCCCAGTCTTTGCCCAGGCAGTGCCATCTACCTTCTTCCACACTGCAGCCCCTAAGTCCCCCTCCAACATACTTTCCTAGTTTCCTTGGAAGACGGATCTGTTCCTCTTCCCCACTTCTCCACATGTCTCAGAGTTTAGTACTTAGCATCAGCTAAGCAGATCTGGACTGAGGAGTCAGCCTCCTCCACCTGGGGCAAGGGGGACTCAGCTGACTCTCAGGTGAGAGGGGAGTTTAATGGACAGACAGACAGCCATAGGTCGATTGTGCTCAGCTTTGGGTGGGTGAGGGAGATGATCAGTGTGTTAGCTGCAGAGAGAAATCCAAAACACCTGAAGATCTCGAGACTGTGTTACTAGGAGCATAGTGTCTAGAGCAAAGGAGGTGACAATCTTGCTTTGCTGAGAAAAGCTCTGAATACAGAATCTGAGAGGGACATCAAGAAAGCAGAGCTAATTCTCAGAAGTCCATATGGAGAGTGGTAGGCTGGAGATGGTGCCTTGAGAGAGGTTGGGGCATGGTGGTCTCTACCTAAACACCCTGCTGGGCTCTCCTGGGGCCATAGGAGCTTGGAAGCTAGAGCAGGGAGCAGAGGAAACTTCAGGGACAGTATTTCTCTCCTTGAGAAGAGCTGATGACCTGGGAAGGTAGGGAGTGGCCTTTCTGTCCCAGGGAATGTGAGCAGGAGCCAGATGGTGTCCACGGGGGTCTGGAGCCTCCCAAAGCTCCTCAATGTCTCCTCAGCCTGAGCATTTGCCTTGTTACTGTGTTCCAGCCATGAACATCCACCCCAAGGAGATGGTGCCTCTCATGGGCAGGAGAGTTGCCCCCAGTGGGAATCCTGCTGTCCTGCAAGAGAAGAGGCCAGCGGAGACCACCCCCACAAAGAAGAAGTAGGACCAGAGGGCTCGAGCCTGGGATCTGCACCATGGGGGGCATGGGGAACCCTTGCCTTGGGTCGTCGTCTCTCAGTCTCACCTGGGGTGGCCTGGTGCCCGACTAGGTGTGACGGGGGGTTGGTGGCAGGAATAGCACTGCACACTTGGGGGCTGAGGGACCAGTGGACACTAAGAGCACTGAGGCAGGAGCAGTAAGGAAGGCTCCTGGGGAAGGTGAGGGGTTGCTGGATTCACCTTTGAGGCAAGGAGCAAAAAGGTGGGTGGGGATTCCAGGTAGCCTGGGCCCTCCACTAAGTATGTTTTCCATGCACACCGATGGCTTTAGATCCACTGTGCACCCAGCCAGGTTATTCAAGCCCCCTGACTTCATGTGGGTAAGGGGACACGGCAATGGTGCCAATTCATGGGATGATGGGAATTGGGATCACGTCAGCACAGTGCTCAGCACAGTGCCTGGCATGCAGTCGTGCTCAACATGTGTTGGCATTGACAGTGTGTTACCTTCACCATTGTTATTGTCATCGTCCCTCCATGTGGCCCCCGGGGAACTGGGCAGGGCTGGGATGATTAGCTCTCCTTCCAGGCTGGGAACCTGGAGGAGACCAGGAGCAGAGAGTGGACCTCTCTAGGGTCACTCCTTTCCGTCCCTCCATTCTTCTGCTGACTTGGTGCCTCTCAAGCTGCCCCCTCCCACCACCTGCCTCAGCTGTGCTTCCCTTGGACCTGGAATGGCCCCCTAGTCTAGGTTGGCCTTGTCTCCTCTACCCCGTCCCAAGCACCCTCTTGGTACTTTCCATCTGGCTGCTACTTGGAGTAGTCATAATTAGCGGTGGTGTCCTGTGTACCAGGCCCAGGGCTGGGCCTGGGATGGGGAGACTGGGACACAGAGAGGAAAAAGTACCCACCCCTGCTCACAGTCTGGTAAAGGGGACACAAAAGAGAGTGTGGGAAGTGCCCAGAGAGAGGTGAAATAGTCAGGTGGGGTCATTCTGACCCTGGGCAGTCTCAGCGCATTTCCTGGAGGAGGTGATGCTCGAGAGGATGTTGGCAAGTGGAGAGGAAGGGAAAGAGCATCTGGGTTGAGGAACGTGGGAGTAGAGATTCAGGGCAGAAACCGGGAGGGAGGAGTCTGGTGTAGCTGAAGTGCTGGGTGGGTGGAGGAGTCTTTGGGGAGATGAGTCCCATTGGAGCTAGGTCTTGGGGTCAGTTAAGGAACTTGGACAATCCTGAGGGCAGTGGGACGCCGTGGAGAGATTTTGTGTGGGAGGGAGGTCATGGCAAGACTTGCATTTTGGAGAGGTTACTCTAGGTGATCTGAGTGGATGATGATTGAAGGGGAGGCTGGAGGCAAGGAGGAGGCTGTTTGGACGCTCAGGTGACAGGTGGTGAGGTCTGAGCCTGGGTGGTCAGGAATGGAGATGAGAGCAGAGCACAGAGAGGTATTCATATCACAGGGTCTGAGGAACAACTATGGGAGGGAAGAGAAAAAGAGGAGCCTTGGTGGGGGACCTGCAGTGATGGTGGGGCTGTTTCTGCCATGGCACATCAGAGATTCAGGTCAGGAGGAATGAGCCAAGTTCAGTTGTGAAATATTGGGCATCCTAGAACTTAGGAGAGAAAACTCGGTGGAGATGGAGATCAGACAGGTATCACGGGACTGTGGGGGCAGGTTGGGTCTAGGTGAGCTTATCCTGGAAAGAGCAAAGACATCCCCGAGCTAAGTTGGCAAGGACCAACTTCCTGGCTCTCTTCCCCCTTCCCTCTCCCCTCCCACTTTTTTAGGGGAAGTTTGGACCTTGGGGAAGGATTGAGGACAGGGTTTTAGGTTCTTCCCTCAACAGGAACAGTCAAGCTGCCTTTTCTGAGCTCATCCCCATTCAAAACTTATCTCTAGGCTCAGCTCTGTGAAGCTTTCTCAGCTCAGCCAAGGGCCAGCAAGTGAGATGTGATCCTTTGTCTCCTAAAGTGGTGGCCATTCCTCCCCAAGAGCTCAACAAGGGCCCTCATATAAAGATTTGGGCATTTCCCTCAGAACTGAGTGGGCCTAGAGAGGAAAAGAAAAGAATAAATTATATGTAAAGAAAGAGGGCAGTGCTGACCCCTAAAGACATACGCACTAATGGTGGAGTTGAAAGCATCAGGAGGTCTGGAGTGGGAGAGATTATTGGACCTGGAAGGTTTGCCTGAACCTTTGTGCCATTCCCTGTGAGCAGCTGCCATCACAGCCTCCTTCTTGGGCACTGGAAAAAAGGATGTCCAGGGTCAGAGGATGTCCAGGGCTGATGGAGGCTGTGGAGAAGCTGGCCTTGCAGAGCTGCAAGCACTTGGACATTTCTTGGGACAAAGCAGGTGGCCAGACAGGCTCCTTCCCAGCCCAGGGGCTGCTCGGGGATAGATCTTTGATTTCAAGGGGACAGAAATACAGGAGAATTGGTGTCAAGCTGTCTGCTCACCTGAATCAACAATATCCAGGTGGTGTCCTTTAGTTTGGGCCAAAGGTTGGAAAGAACAAACAGCATCTGCAGCAAGTCAGGAGCCAGGATGTCATGTGGCCTAGACCTTGCCATGTGCTTATGATGGTGGGTGGGATGTGGTGTGTGCAGTGGCAAGTAGGGCAGGTACAGGATTTAGCAGTTGCTCTGGCTCAGGAGTCTGTCCTTGCCCAACAGTCAGGTCCTCACCAGCATGTCTCTCATCACTGTCCTCACTTCCGGTGCTCCAGCCACCAAGGGCTTCCTTCTCCAGGCACAGCCCTCACATTCCTCCTGAAGAGGCTTTCTTATGCTGCTCTCTCTGCCTCCAGGGTTTTTCCCAAACCACAGGCCTGCGTCAAGCCCCAGACCAAATCCCACTGACGGAGTGCAGAGCCTTCCCTGATCCCTGTCCTCAATGGGAAGGACCTTCTCTTCCCTTGGGCTCCCATAGCCCAAACCTCCTCTGAAGAGGTTGATGTGGTCTTTGGGATGATGTCTTAGCTCTGGTTGGGATCTCTGAGGATGGGGTAACTGGAAGGGTCATTCCTGACCCCTGAGTTTTCCACACAGAGACTATTAGTAGTTTTATAGTAAGTAGGTGAGTCAATGAAGGAGCAGGCAGGAAAATGAGAGAAGGTGTGGGTGAGTTGGTGAGTAAGCAGCCTGGTGGCTCAGCACAGCCCCTCAGCACAAGAGAGGATACTGCAGGGTGGGATGAGGAAACACTTCTTCCCTCCCCTCGGGCCTTAGCCTCAGGCCTGGAATAGATAGATGCTCTCATGAGTTGACTCTGATGAGCTGGCTTTCTGGACCATTCTTGGGCTCCTGTGGGCTCTGGGAGGAGGTTATGAGGTGAGGCGGTAGAGCTGAAACAACAAAGGACTGCTCCTTAGCTTCTTGTGCAAGATTGGGAAGGGGATGTGGCTTAGGAGAGGTGAGGGCTTTAGACACCGAGAGCACAGTGGGAGTCACCTGAAGGATGTGACCTCCAACAACATTTACAGTTTAAAATCATGTTGGTCTGCCTGCTTATTAGTCTATTCTATCTATCTACCCTCCCAACTACTCATTATCCATCCATCCATGATATCTTCATCCATCCATCCATCCATCCGTCATCTATTCAGGCATCCATCCATCCACTCATTCATACATCCATGATCTCTCTCTTTTTTTTTGAGTTGGGGTCTCACTCTGTCACCCAGGCTGGAGTGAAGTGGCACGTGCTCATGGCCACCCCAGCGTTGACCTGCTGGACTCAGGTGATCCTTCCGCCTCAGCCTTTCAAGTAGCCAGTACTGCAGGCATGCGCTACCACGCTCAGCTAATTTTTTAAAAAAATTTATTGTAGAGATGAGGTCTTGCCAAGTTGCTGTTCTCAATCCCTCACCTTGGTCCCCCAAAGTGCTGGGATTATAGGCTTGAGCCACCATGTCAGGTCCATCCATGATCTCTTCATCCATCCATCCATACACCAATATGTTTATTCATCCATCTACTATCCATCCATCCATCATTTGTTTATTCATCCATCCATCCATCCATCCATCGATCCATCTATTCATCCATCCATCTGTCCATCATCTATTTATTCATCTATCCATTTATTCATCGTTTGTTCATTCATCCATCATCCATTCATCCATCCACCCATGTTCCATAATCTATTCATTATTCATCCATCCATTCATCTGTTCATCTATCTGACCAGCCATTCTTCCTTCCATTTATTTATCTTTCACTCATCATCTATCCTCCCACTCATCCATTCAATGGGGTCTTCTGAGTGTCAGGACTAGTGCTGAAGAATCAAGGACGATTCTAGGGAATCAACGATGATGCAACTGTAGTCCCTGCCATTGAGAAACATATAGCTGAAGAATAGTGTGTTGTCCAGAGTATTGAGAGCCATGGTCTCACTACACTATGGCTTGATCTGACCCTGGGGTCTAGTTCTGATCAACCCATTCAAACAGCATCTCTGGGAGGGAAAGGAGTCTGCCAACTGTATCCTCAGTTTCAGGAACAGTGCTTAGCACATTGTAGATGCTTAATAAATATTTGTTGAGTAAATGTACCACTGAAAAACTCAAACAGGTAGGGTGGAATGGAGACTAGGGGAGCGGCTAGACCAACTGTCTTGGAAAAATTCTGTGGGTGTGGGGGCTGGGACTGTGTCTGGAGATAATTTGGTGAATCTCAACCAGGATGTTTTGGGACACTCAAACACAGCAGATGTATTTGGAGCCCCCGGGTCAAGCTGCCACACTGGTGTGGAGACAGCTTTGGGGCAGCAATTCTGGGGCACTGCAGTGGTAATCAGACTGGTTGACCACTGGTGGCCACTTCAGCTGGATATTCCCATAACTGCTTTGGCTCCAGAGTCCAGGTTTAGAGATCATCTGGTCCAACCATCCTCCACTTAGGTGAGGACACCTGGCCCGGGGATGGCAAGTGACCACGTCACACAGGAGGTAGGGGCAGAGCAGGAATAGAGCCAGGCTTTAGATTCCCAGTCAAGGGTTTACTCCTCCCCTTTTCTTCTCTTTTGGAAGAAGAATTTGACTTTAGTTCAGGTCAGGGTTCTTCTCGATGGACAGTAGACAGGAAGGTGGGGCCAATGTGTCAGTCAGCACTCCCTCATTTATACCCCATTTCTGGGTTAGTGCTGAACTTTCCAGGCTTGTTTGTGCTGGGAAGACAGGGCAGGGATTTCCCAGGCAAGCCCCAGTCTCTCCCCTGCCTGCCCCGCCCTGGGAAGTGGCTGTACAGGGCAGCCTCCTTCTGCAGCCAACACTTGGAGCTGGTTGAGCTGGAAGAAGGCCCAGAGGGCTAGGGTGAGAGTAGTGTGGTGTAGACTGTGAGCCTGGACATCAGGAATCAGGTTCTCTGACCAACCTGGCTTCTACCCTGGGAGGTGACCATGGATGAGCTGCTTTTCCATACTGGGCCTCATTCCCTCATCTGGAGAATGGGACCACAATTTCCTGCTGCTTCCCTTCTGAACTTAACATGACTGGGGGCTGCACTTGGGAGCTATTCTGTAATCTTGTGAGGAAGGGAGGGGGCATGTTGGTCCTCCTGGGCCTGGGATCGCAGCAGACAGCAAAGGTGCATGGGAGTCCCATGTGCCTGAAGAGAGGCCCTCCTGGCCAGGAGACCACAGTCCCAGGCAAGGTCACAGAGCTAGCAGTTATGCTGCAGCAGCTGCAGAGTGAGGATTGTTGCTGCCACCAAGGTCACCCTCAGCCCTATCCTCACCATTCTGGTTGTCACCTGAAGGCTCATCTCTCAGTGTGTGATTGTGGTTGCCAATGACATGGGTGTCTGTGTTTGTGGGTGTGTCTGAAGGCAGGACCAGGCTGCGTCTGGCTGGAGTCACGTCTTGGGTGTGTGTCTTGCCTCACACAGGGCAGTGAGTGTTGTCCCCTCTTCTGGGGCTCAGCCAGGCCACAGGGCCCTGGGTCTCTGTCTCTCTTCTCCCAGCCCAAGGAGAAAGCTGACCCTTATTCCTCCCTCCCTTTCCCCTCAACTGCTTGGGTGGTTTCCTGGGTTTTCCTCCCCACCCT
>CAUYQG010197214.1:0-13748 GCA_963574415.1 Tarsius wallacei
AATTTCTCAACCAACTCATCTTCGACAAAGCCTCCACCACCTACCACTGGGGAGAGGAGAACCTATTCAGTAAATGGTGCTGGGAAAACTGGCTGACCACATGCAGAAGATTCAAACAAGACTCCTATCTATCCCCATACACAAAAATTAACTTTAAATGAATCAGAGACCTAAATGTAAAACCTCAAACCATAAGAACCTTAGAAAATGCAGGACACACCCTTATGGAAATTGGAACTGGCATCCAATTCCTGAATGAAACCCGAAATGCATGGGCCATAAGAGGTAAGATAGACAAGTGGGACCTCATTAAACTGACAAGCTTCTGCAAAGCCAAAGAAACCATCAAAAGAGCAGGGAGACAGCCGACAGACTGGGAAAAAGTATTTGCCAACTCCATGTCTGGCAAAAGTCTAACATCTTGGATCTACAAGGAACTCAAATGTGCTGAAAAGAAAAAAATAAACAACCCCATTACAAAGTGGGCAAAAGATATGAACAGACACTTCTCAAAAGAAGACATACGAGTGGCCAACAGACACATGAAGAAATGTTCAACCTCACTAATCATCAAGGAGATGCAAATTAAAACTACCCTGAGATACCACCTAACTCCAGTCAGAATGGCCATTATCAATAACTCAAAAAATAACAGATGCTGGAGAGGATATGGTGAAAAGGGAACACTTCTACACTGTTGGTGGGAGTGTAAACTAGTGCGACTTCTGTGGAAAACAGTGTGGCGATTCCTAAAAGCTCTAAATATTGACCTCTCATATGACCCCGCAACCCCCCTACTGGGAATATACCCTGAAGAACACAAGTAGGTTTTAAGAAAAAATGAAAAGGCAGTTCCTAAGTTGTTATCAAGAATTTACATTAAAATGGTATAAACTATTGATTTATTCAATATTGTTCTTTATACTACAAATTCTGAGATTATGAAGATAATGGCCGAGGCAGCTAACTAGGAATGAAATACCTTTAAGCAATTATATGAATGTGGGAGCCAGGGAGGGCAGGTGCCTGAGTCATGACTGAAGTCCCATACTCATGTCTCTCTGGGGTGATAAATTTTGCATGCTCCTCATAGCTCAGGCTTCTCTCAGCTATTTTCTTGTCTCATTTAAAAAATAAAAATCTTTTACATGACCCTGAATGCTGTGATGGTTAATTTTAGGTGTCAACTTGACTGCATTAAGGTATACCCCGATAGCTGGGACACATTATTTCTGGCTATGTCTGTGAGGGTTTTTCCAGAAGAGACTGGCATTTGAGTCAGTTGACTGAGGAAGATCTGCCCTCACTCGTTGTGGGCGGGCACCATGAAATCTGCTAAACGAAAATAGGTAGAGAACAAAAAATAGGCAGAGGAAAGGTGAACTTGTGTTCCCTCTTCTGGAACGGGGACACCTTCTTTCCTGCCCTTGGACAGCTGAACTCCAGGTTCGACAGCCTCGAGACTCAGACTTACACCAGCAGTCTCTCAGTTTCTCAGGCTTTTGACTTTGGACTGAGTTGTGCTACTAGCTATCCCTGGTTCTCTGGCCTTTCATGGGATTTCTCAGTCTCCATAATTAAGTGAACCGATTTCCCTAATAAATGCTCTCTCCTGTATCTCTATATCTGATTGGCTCTGTTTTTCTGGAGAACCCTAACTAATAACCCTCACCGTATCCTGGACCCCTGCACTGTGTGTTTAGTCATGCAGCTTTTTCTCATTTCCTTGAGTGACAGGTGACCCCTTTCTCCCTACAGCTGTCACTCACACTTTCCCCTCTGGCAGAAATGCCCTCTTTATGGCCTTCCTTCTTCCAAGTAGTTAATCCCTTAGTCCTTTAAGATTCTGCACAACTATTACTTTCTCCAAGAAGCCTTCCTGATCCCTTTAACCCTGTACATGTTGTTTAATGTCTGCGGGTTATCTCTGCCAGAATGTATGCTATGTGGGGAGAGGGACTTCTTGACTGCCCACCCTGGTAGCTCTGATGCCTGTATGGGGCCTGGAGTTTGGCCATACTCAATAATTATTTTAATCATTTTCTATAGTCATTCAAAGATCATAACATCATCACCCCTCACTTCTTTCTTTTTTCTCAAACTATTTCCTTAACAGAATCTTCAGGAGGACAAAAGATCCTGAATGAGGATCCTCTCAAATGTCTGAGGACTGTTTCTTACTGTTAGCAAAGCCATGTTATTATTTATATTGTATTCAGATTTGTGCCGAGTTTTCTCCATTTGAAAACACACTGAAAGTGTTGAGTGGCTGGTTAGTCAGCAAAGGGAGGATCATGCATTTCCCGCCCCCTAAATCAGCATTCCCTGGAGTCTTCTATTTCCCTGTAACAGCTCTTTTGTCAGACTGGTGAAGAGCTCCGGCTATTTCAGTGAGAGGAGATGCTGATTCACTGTTAGTGAAATATCATTTCAGTTCTTTGCCGTCTTTCATGGAGAGTATTTGTAGAAGTGGCTTTTCAGCACAGAAGGTGAGAAGGGAAATGTAGTTATCTGAGAGGTAGAAGATGGTTTATTACCAGCACTAGCTCACTAGGTGCACCGATGAATGACACACCCAACAAAATATGCAGAGCCACAGGGAAAGAGCAAAGCTGTGATGAGGCTGATAGTTCCAGGGAGACACAACATTTGGGTGAAACAACATCGTTTTAGTTTAGATTTAATTGTCATGCCAATGGATCAGGTTTTCTTTATTACATGGTACAGTGCAATTTTCTGGGACTAGCAAGTGAAATATTTGGGGACATGCCTTCTGTTCCAAAAACCTTTCTAGAAATCTTCATGGGCATTTTTAATTAACACTATGGCATTAGCCAGGAATAAATCCTCTTGAAAAGATAAGCTAGAGACCAGGATCCTCTTTGCTTGCTCTAGAGACTTGGAGAATGAGACTGCAGGGACTGTTCTCAGGAAGGTTAGGAAGTGGGCAGAGGTTGTCACTGGAATCTCACTGGAGTCTCCTCCAATGCCAAGGCACCTTGCAGACAGTCCCCTAATGTTTTTGTGATTTTGCCCTCCTTGTACCTGAGATTGCTGGAGATATTAACATCACATTTCTAATTTTATAATGAAAGCTGCCATCCTTTGTAAAGGGACTTTTGAATGTCACTGATCATTAATATAGAATTTTTGTGGGAGAGGGAGGTGTAATGGTCCCCCCTCTTACTCCTGAAATCCTCTAGAAAACAGATAGGCAAGTTTCTGCATAGATTAAAGTAGGCCTAGGAGATAGTTTTTCATCTCCCACCTTTCCAATTTTCTCTTGAGCCGATCACTCAATTTCTAATTTCTCTGTACTTTGTTTTTTCCACCCACTAGTGCTCCCATTAGCCTTTCTCTTGCAGTTAGAACCAGTGCCAGGAAAACAGGCAAAGAAAATGAAATTTTTCCTTTCTGGATGTATCTGCACAAATCATGTTGGTTGTAGGTACTTAAAATTAGTAACTTAAACAAACTTGAAAGGAATTTATTGGTTTATTTAACCAGAAAGTCTGAAGGATGGTACAGCAGAAGGTACAACTGATGACATCCAGAATTTCAGATAATGGGTCAGGTTCCTTTCATGCTGCATTTGGATTTGGGCTTCACAGCCTTGGTTTCACACAGCTTCTAATCTTAGAGTGGGAGAGGCTTCCTCCTTCCCTCCCAATATGTGTGCCCAAACGGAACTTGCACAGGATATTTGACAGAATATTTTGATTCCCCAGTTTGAGTCCCATGTCTACGTCTACTTCTGTGGTAGGACAGATGAGATTCAGGTGACATTTCCACCAAAGTCACGTGGGGTGTGGCAGTTACCCGAGGAAGAAAATCAGAGGCCACCTCGTAGTGATATGTGAGGTCCACCTGGCCAGGGAGGAATTTTTTTTTTTTTTTTTGAATTGGAGTCTCACTCCCTCGCCCAGACTGGAATGCAGTGGCCGCTCCCAGCCACCGCAGCCTGACCTGCTGGGCTCTGGCGATCCTTCCGCCTCAGCCTTCCAAGTAGCTGGAACTACAGGTGCGCGCTACCATGCCCCGCTAATTTTTGATTATTATAGAGATGAGGTCTCGCCAAGTTGCCCAGGCGTGTCTCGAACCTGCGGGCTCAGGCAATCCACTCACCTCAGCCTCCCAAGGCGCGGGATTACAGACTGAGCCACTGAGCCCGGCTCAGGGAGGAATTTTTATTCGTGGATCTATTTCTGTTCATCACTCCAGGGTGGTTCTTTTCCACCTAGCAGTCTAACTCTGTTGCTTCCAAAGGCAGAACAAGGTGGAGGTTTCAAGGCAGTAAATTTCAGCTAAATATAAGGAAGAACTTTTACCAGTCTTTTTGGAAAAGCCAAAAGAAGAACTGTCTTGCAAATAGTGGGTCACTGGTTTTTAAGCAAGTCACATGGATGTTTCTTTTAGAGAAAAAATTTTATAATAGGTAGGAGTAGAAGCAAATGGTCAGCACTTCTGAGTTTGTAGGCAGAAATGTTCCTGTCTAAACCTGCCCACATGCACAAATACACTTGCTTAACAGGTGTGAAGCTTAGGTCAGAGAAATATGTAAGTCCTGACACACTTTTTTTTTGTTAAATTTTTAATTGTTGCCTCTTAAAAAATTCTTAAGATGATCTTTCTTTGTCTTATAAAATTTTTTGTATGCTCATAAAGGATTAAACTTTTTTTAGTTTTATACATTATATGAAAAGATTTTTCTTTGAAACAAATTTTCATCTATTTATTCAGCCTTTATATTTTTACTATGTGGACATATTTAGTAAAATGTAATATATGATAATCTGATCCATGAGCTTTCTAATCTACTCTAATATTTTTTATAAATGCATTTTCATCTTGATGTTGAATATCATAAAAAATTCATAAAGTTTTCCTTCAAGTTATAGTCTCCAATTATTTTCCATGAATTAAAACAGAAAAATTTGATATATAGGTTTTGGCATTATGCATTTCATTTGCCAGATGAGATGCTTTATGTAAATGGCTGAATATTTTTGTAATATCAAAAGTTTTATTTTTTGGTAATGAGGACAAACATAATGATTAAAAAGAGTCAAATTAAGGCTGGGCGTGTTGGCTCAACATCTATAATCCTAGCACTCTGGGAAGCTGAGACAGGAGGATCACTTAAGCCCAGGAGTTTGAGACCAGCCTAGGCAACATAGCGAAACCTCAACTTTAGAAAAAAACAAACAAACAAAAAAAACAGGCGTGGTGGTGTTCATCTGTACTTCCAGCTACTCAGGAGGCTAAGGTAGAAGGATTGTTTAAGCCCAGGAGGTTGAGGCTATGGTGAGCCATGATCATGCCACTGCACTCCAGCCTGTGTGACAGTGTGACCCCAACTCAAAACAATAAATAAACAAATAAATAAAATCCTTGGAGGTTTATGATGTATCAGCCTATACTGATTTAGGGCCTGGGGACTGGATTCAGATCAAACACTGGGTTCAAATCAAATACTTTTTCTAGCTGTGTGGTTTAAGAAGGCTAATGACCTTTTTTATTCTTCTATTTTCAACTCTGTAAAATGTTGACAATAGAAGCACCTGCTTTTCATGGCTGTGTGAGTTTTTAAAGAGGTAATGCAGGTGAAGTCCATGGTATAGCATCTACCACATAGTAACAACTCAGCAAACTCTTAGGTCTTAATGTTATTTTCTGCTTAATAACTTCCAGAGATATGAGCAAGCATTGTGCTACCAGAAAAATGCAGGAGCTCTGCCAGTCAACAAATAGCAATTTTAGTTGTTTGTGGTCCTTGCATTTTGTTTTTGACCCTGATCATTTGCTTTGTGGGAACTTTGTTTTGAGGTGAGTTGAAGCATTAACTCTCTCTTGTTAAAAATAATGCAACAATTGTTAGTGTTAAAAACCCTTGGCTGGGGATGGTGGCTCATGCCTGTAATCCCAGTACTTTGGCAAGATAATTGTTTGAGCCCAAGAGTTTGAGAACAGCCTAAACAAGTTACTAAAACCCCATCCTAAAAAAAAAAAAAAAAAAAAGTCCCGGTATGAAGGTTACAACTATGACCAAAACTAGAGAAGAAATTTAAAACAGAGAGAGATAAGAAATTATGCATATTGGAAGTGTATATGAAAAAAATTCTTCAACTGTGGTAGTGATTCACAAGGGCAAAGCTGACTTGTGCATAATGGAAACTGTGTGATGTGAATTTGACTAGATTATAAAAAATGAAAATTGGAAGGCAAGACTAATTCAGGAAAGTGTTTAAAAAATAATTGAATATTGAATCTGAATCTGGGTGGTTGTAAAGGGGCTATGTCCCCATACTGCCAGGTCCTATTAGATTAAAGCCCCATTCATTTTGATCAGCACCACCTTAAGCTAGAAGGAGTTAATTAGTATATCCATCCAAGGTCTAAGGGACTCCCTCTAAAACTACCTCAATAGATTTCCAATGTAGATGAAACTGGTCAATAATGAAAATAAATAAATAAATAAAAAAGACAACATTATATATCACCAAGGAGAAGACAGATATGACTAGTGTTAGTGCATCAAAGGATTAATTTGTACTCTTACTGTGAGGAAATGCATCTGGGAACTGCAAACGTGAACACCTCTTTATTTGAAATGATAAACCTATAGAGTTAATTAAAAGAACATTTCAGAGTTTAACCTGCCTTGAAGAAGAGAAGCTTCTGTGTGGGTAAAACTGTCTTATTTAGGAAACATTCTTTGGAATTATTTCTATATAATTGGAAATGACATGGAAAATATAATTTTTGGAATGAGTTTGAAACTTAAATTAACTTGAAACACTATAGAGTTCAAATGATCTTGTTTGGTCATAGTATATGAAAAGAAAAATTTCATGCTAGAATTGGTGTCCATGGCTCTTTGTCACAATATAATAGCTAGAATACAACATATTTTGTACCATTTAATTTTACTCTTTCCATTTGTTAAAATTTTTTTTTGTGTTATGAAATACATGAAACAGCTTTTTGTAAAAGGTCCTAGAATCTCCTCAGCAAGTGTCCTAGGTGTCAAGTGTATTACCAATCAGCATCTTTTCTTTTAAATTATTAATAGTCTTTTCAGGAGTAGAGTAAAGTATTGAAGCATATGAAACATGCTCAGTGAATAACTCAACATGATGGGGAAAGGCAAATGGGTCATTGTAAAACATCTCAATTTTTCATTTTTTCCTTAGGAAATATAGCTTAAAACATTTAGAAAAAGCTCATTTTATAATGCTGATACAAAAACAAAGTCAATAAATTAAAGGGTAACACCATAATTTACATATTATAATACAAATTTAACAATCACTAATCTGACAGTTAAGTAAAAATTATTTCAGGATAACTATTGAAATGATTAAAAACCGATTTCTTCCAGAAAGGTTATGACATAACTTACAGAAGTAATATAGTAGTTGAATGTAAATATATACCTGAACATTTTTGAGTCATCATCTTTTCTTGTGGGGCTTTTTGAACCTATTGAGTCTTCTTCTAATCCCTTTCTCCACATAAGCTTTTATCTTGATCTGAGAAACAAATTCAATCAGCTCAGGCATGGCATCTGCCATTTCTTCTTTTCATTCTTTGGCATGATCTGCAATGCTGAAGTGTTTGCTGTTAATTAACCTGCTTGAATTCACCCACAGAGGAACCACTTTCCTTGGGTACCACTGTCTCCCACAGGGCCTAATCACATCTGCTAGGCAATGCTGCTCCCCCTGTTCAGTGCTGCTGTGTCCCACCGGTGCCTCACTGTTGTGTTGTGTTCATAGAGCCCTACACTTTATTCCATGCAGAAATGAGGAGCATGTTTCACGTAGGTACCAATGTCATCAGAGTGTGCATCCACTGTCTTACTGAGTTTTAACCGAAACAACTCTGACAGCTTTTATGCTCCGATAGCCCCCAATAGTTCTCTAACACACATTCACTGGAAGCCGAGTCTTCAAGTGAGTTCTGATCTCTTCTCCATAGGTCATCTTTCCTAATATTACTTCTGCTGACTGAATGTGTTTGACTAACATGCAATTCAAGGTTGATTTATTCTTTTAGGATGAAGAGTACATAGAAAGGAATGTCTATTTTAGGGGTCCTGGATTTGTAAAATGTAATTGACTTTTAGAGCAAATTCCCTTACTTGTGAGTATAAGTCCAAACATTCATAAACAAAGATATTTCTTCACATTCATTATTAGATATAATATAAACAAATTGCTAATTCTGAGTCAGCAAAGTTCGGATTAATAGATTATACCTTGTTTTTCCCCATTTGGGAAATTGGGCCATTAATACTTACCTCAAATATTTGTCTTGAGGGTTCAGTGAACGTACATTAAAGTCCCTTACAGTTGGAGTGTCCAGTTCTTTTTATGTAAATCTTTGATGTAAATCTGAGATGTGTAGCTATTCAGAGGCCATGCAACAAAGCAAGCGAGAGACTGGTCTCTGGAGCAGATATCTGTGCTTGAATCCTGCTTCTCTATTTATCTTCTGTGTGTCCCTGAGCAACTTAATTAATCTCTTCACTTCAGTGTTCAAAATTTAACTGGGAATAATAGTAACAGTGCCTACCTTACGTGGTTCTTGTGAAGACTGAATGAATTTAAAAGCTGTAATCAGCTTAAGACAATAGCTGGCTTACAGCAATTCCTCAGTAAGCATTAGCTACTATTGCTAGTATAACCAGTCAATTTATTTAATTTCATAAAGGACATTTTCCACTTGGTAGTAAAACTGGGAAACAGTGAAACAATTTAGATCAGTGGTTTTCAAACAAGACCCCCACATCAGAATCACCTGGAGGGCTTGTTACAACCATGTTGTGGAACCTCATACTCACAGTATCTGATTCAGAAGGTCTGGGGTGGGGTTGAGGAGATAGATCTTAAGAATTTGCATTTGTAACAAGTTCCTGGCTCATGCTGGTGTTGCTGGCGAGGACCACATTTGTAAGGTTCTCGGGCCAGCTGCTGAGAACACAGAGGTGGAAGGAGCAAGAGAGTGGGCTGTTAGTGGGTCTTAGTCAACTGTGCTGGAGTTCAGAGCAGGCCTCTATTTCACGCGAAGGTACTGGAGGACACATTTAGAGAGAATAGTTGTGTGAGCTGGGGGGAAGGAATGTACAACTCAGTGGGTGCCTCAGACTTTGGGGTAAAGATGTGAGATTCTAATAGCTACCGAATGCAGCAAGCAGCTGAGTGAGCAGGTTGGATGCATCAGTGCCTGAAATTAAGCACAGCCAGGGAGGACAAAGTCTGACAAGTAACATATTTCTTCTTAGTGATGATTTTTTTCCTCACATTTTCCCCTCTGAAAACAGGGAGCATCTTACACTTAAATGTAGTGGTTTCCACCTCCTCTAAAAGTGTTATGATATTGATAATGGCTTCTTAAAAGTGTTCTTATCTTAGAGTCAAATAAATAATAATCCTTTCATTTTGTTTACCAAATCTCTTCTTGAATTCCTTTTATTTTTCTTCCTCATATTAATCTGATTACCATTTTTTTGTGCTTTAGAGAATAATGCTTTTCCTTAATGGTATTTTTTTCTTCAGTTTTGTGCAGGAACAGCTCTCTAAGAGCTACAAGGTCGAATTGTCCCTGATGTTACTTATTTGATAACGTCTGAAGTCACAAAAGTAACAAGATAAGGACAGTTTGTACAATTCTGGAACAGTTTCTTAGGACTGAAGCATGAAGAAGAAATATCATCATGTCTTTCCATATCAATATTTATGCTGCAGGGTTGAAAAGAATAAAGGCTTGTTAAGGATTTCTAAATTGAATAAGTATGGAAGGCAGAGAGGAAATATGGTTATGCCACTCTACACGTCATTTATACAAGTGATCTCATACACATGAGAAATGCTTTTAGATCAACAGATAGCATATTTACATAGGTATGCTTCTAAAACTAGTGGCAATATATTTGATAAATATCTTTTAATATTAAGGAGCTCCAGATATCTGCTCTGGGTGGCACAAGGCCCATCTGCTCATTTTTTTCCTTCTTCCTTTTAATATCAGATTCCTCTAAAGTAACAGAAGCACAGACATTAATACACCAAGGAAAACAACAACCCATGACCTAGAGCCACTTATTTGATTTGGTGACACTAATGCAGCAAAATGATTACTTGAGCAAGTGTTAGTGAAACGTTAGCATTTTACATCATAGAATGAACATTATCTATTGTCTATTTACCTATCCTCTATCCATTATCTATTATGTGTAACTTTTATAAAATTTATGTCTTAGAATGATCTATCTATCTATCTATCTATCTATCTATCTATCTATCTATCTATCTATCTATCTAATCTATCTGTCTATCATGTGTAATTTATGCCAAAAGTTGTGTCTTATTGCAACTCCTCTCATGTGAGGCTGGGGTTAGTAAGATGCTGCGGTAGAAGTATTCCCCCCACGCGTGAGAAAACACATTTGTACTTTCCAAAGCAGTAGTAAAAATAGTATTATTTTGCTTTTGTTGGGAATTTCTTTTCAGCGTACGTAATTAGGGATCTTAGAACTTGATAAGATAGGTAAGGAGGGTTTTTCAATGAGGCAGAAATGACATTTGTATTGTTGGCATTATCAAACAATACAGAGGCCACCAAACGCCATCCCTTAGTACCTCATTAACACTCCTGGAAATGACTTTGAAAACACAAAAGGTTCCTTGTAAGTAAAGTAAAATGGCAACATAAAGGTGGCATGAAAATTTCATAATTAAGACCCTGAACGCTTTGCTGATGTTTCTGCAGTGTCTTGAGATTTATTGGAAGGTTTGCTGCTGTTTCTGAACCATGTTCTGAAATTTCACGGTGGTAATTTCTCTATTTGCTTGGCAAGTTAGGATAACCCTTTTTGTCCTTGTTGTGTCGGAGAAATGATCCCAGGTCCTTTTCCAGATCTGTCACTTCATCAGTTATGACTTTGTTCAGCTGCTAGGAATAGAGACCTGACACCAGCAGCTTGAAAGTTTGTTTTTATTTCATGTAACGAGAAGTCTGAAGTAGGCAGTTACTGGTGTTGATTTAGTGGCTCAAGAATGTCCTGGTCAAAGACTCTGCAGTTCTTTTGGTCTTTTCCTCTTGGTTGAGGGATTGGAGCCTCAGCTATCATATTTGTTCCCAGCTAACAGGAAAGAAGGGCAGAAGGACAAAAAGGGCTTTCTCAGAAGATCTGGTAAGAGCTTTTGCTTTTATTTCACAGGCTACCCTGTCTTCAAAGGAGATTGGGGAATGGAGTTTTCCAGCTTGACATATAACCCAGGGTTCTGCTAATAAAGAATAAGTCGGCAGATGGTCTTGTCACACTGATCAACTCCCAAAGTGGTCTCCGAGTCCTTCAGTGAGCACGAGAGATTCTCTATATTGTGTCCTAATCTCTTCCCCAGTGCACTCTGTCTCTGCCCCATCAGTTCAGGTGTCTCTGTCTTTGTTCACATGACTTACTGTTTTAGTTTAGGTTGTTCCAGAAACAGACCCTAAGACAAGGTACTGAATGCAAGTGGATTTTTTGGGTGGTACAGTAGGGGAGTAAGGAGGTAAACAGAGAGGGGAAGACAGCCAGGACAGGCTGTGTTGTCAAGTCAGCTACCCTTATGGACAATTTGAGCTTAATTGTATGGGGAGCACATCCTGGGGTTGTCTCATCAAAAGTAATGGATGGAGCTGAGGCATTTATCTACCAAGTACTGTATTGTTGCTATTGGTGGAAGGCTGTTCCCTGGCACTGTTAGTTGGCTCTTTGAATCTGCCATGCCCAGGCAGAGGAGTCTTCCCAGCAGACTTCTGAGAAAGCCTTTAGACAGAGACTCAGATTCTGGAAGTTGGAAACCATTCAGTGGTAAGGCCCAAGAGGTGAGGGTGGGTACCTACAGCATCTGTTCCACCCACGCTCGACTTGCCCTTTTCTTGTTTCTGTTGATTTGAGGAACACCCACTGATTTTTATAACCTTATGAAAGGAGGAGTTACTTACTCCCCTGATTTGTTAGTTTGCTATTGTATGACAAACTACCATGAATTTAGTGGCTGAAAACTACATCCATTTATTAGCTCACAGTTCTGTAGGTTAAAAGTCTGGGTGGATTCAGTGGAGTTTTAAGCTCAGAGTATCAAAAGGCTGAAATCAAGGTGTCCAGCCTGTCTTAGCTAGAGGCTCTGGGAAAGAATTTGTTGCAGGCTTATTCAGTTTGTTAACAAAATTCAGTTCCTTGTGGTTAGAGGACTGAAATCCTTGCTTTCTTGCTGGCTGTCAGCGAGTGACTGCCTTCATCTCCTAGAGGCTTTCCCCATTCCTTCCCATATGCCCTCCATACCACCCCCCATCTTCAAACCAGCAATGATACATTGCATTTTTCTCATGCTTGGAATATCTCTGACTTCCTTTTCTACCACCAGCCTGAGTGAGAAAGCTCTCTGCTTTTCAGGACTTGCACGATTAGATCTGGATGGGCAAATGATATGAACAGACACTTCTCAAAGGAAGACATTCGAGCAGCCAACAGACACATGAAGAAATGTTCAACCTCACTAATCATCAGGGAGATGCAAATCAAAACCACACTGAGATATCACTTAACTCCAGTCAGAATGGCAATTATCAGTAACTCAACAAATAACAGTTGCTGGAGAGGGTGTGGCGAAAAGGGAACATGTCTACACTATTGGTGGGAGTGTAAACTAGTGCAACCTCTGTGGAAAACAGTATGGTGATTTCTAAAAGCCCTAAATATTGACCTCCCATATGACCCTGCAATTCCCCTACTGGGAATATACCCTGAAGAACTCAAATCACTCTATAAAAAAGATACCTGCATACGTATGTTTATCGCAGCATTGTTCACAATAGCAAGAACATGAAAGCAAACATGTTGTCCATCAAAAGAGGATTGGATTAAAAAAATGTGGTACATATAAACGATGGAATACTATGCAGCCATAAAAAAGAACAAAATCATGGATTTCACAGCAACTTGGATGGAACTAGAATCTATAATACTGAGCGACCTCTCACAGAAACAAAGATCAGAGTATCACATGTTCTCTCTCATATAGTGAACCTTGAACATCCAACATAATACTATAAGAAAATGACTGACAGTGGTGGGAAATTATGGGGAGGGGAAGGGAAGGGAGACGGGATTAATGTACTCAATATCTCTCTGGGGATGGGGAGACACTTCTTATTATCAAGGGTGTCTGAACGAAGCATATTTGTATACCTAATCTTTAACTGTACCGCACAATATCATAATAAAAAATACTGATTATAAAAAAAAATTAAAACTTATCTACAGAGGAGCAAATATAAGAAATACACCAGACTTCTCCTTAGAAACCATGAAAGCAAGAAGATAATAGAATGGAACAGTTTGTGCTGAGAGGAAAAAAAACAAAAACACCAACCTAGAATCCTAGATTCTTTATGCTGTATATTTAAACTTCAAAAGTAAAAAAGAAATAAAAGCCGGGCTCGGTGGCTCAGCATGTAATCCCGCGCTTTGGAAGGCTGAGGTGAGTGGATTGCCTGAGCCTGAGGGTTCAAGACCCACCTGGGCAACTTGGCGAGACCTCATCTCTACAATAAATCAAAAAATTAGCTGTGCGTGGTAGCGCGCACCTGTAGTTCCAGCTACTTGGAAGGCTGAGGCGGAAGGATCGCCGGAGCCCAGCAGGTCGAGGCTGCGGTGGCCGGGAGCGGCCACTGCACTCCATTCTGGGCGACAGAGT
>CAUYQG010197219.1:0-11954 GCA_963574415.1 Tarsius wallacei
GCCTGAGCCCGCGGGTTCGAGACCCGCCTGGGCAAGCAAGACCTCATCTCTACAATAACTCAAAAAATCAGCCGGGCGTGGTAGTGCGCGCCTGTAATTCCGGCTACTCGGAAGGCTGAGGCGGAAGGATCACGGGAGCCCAGCAGGTCGAGGCTGCGGTGGCCGGGAGCGGCCACCGCACTCCAGTCTGGGCGACATTTTTATACTCCACCAAAAAAAAAAAAAAAAAAAAAAAAAAAAATTCTCACTTCTTCAGTCACATCTTCAGTCAAGAATAAAAAGTTAATTTGTTACCCTAGGAAATACTGTTTGCTCTCCGTACTCCATAGAGCTCATGTAGAGGATTTTTTTTTTTTCTGCATTCACTCACGTACTTTGCTTTGAAGTTGTAAGATAGGGGTTCTCCTGGCCTTGACCCAGGCTCCTGTCTCTGCCTATCACCTGGGTTCCCCACCAGGCAAGAAGCCTGTCCAGAGTCTGGCAGCTAGTCAGTGGTGAAGCCTACAAGCAAATTCAAGATAATTCTGAAACCCAATATCTCATCCCTTATTTCTGGTGAGAATTCTTATTAAACGGATCAGAAGGGGGTTCCAAACTTTCTGTTCCCACAGTCTCTGTTTGAAATATTTGTTCCCTGACTCAGAGCCCTGATTACCGAACACTTAGTCTTTGCTTAAGCAGTATGTAGCTCAACACAGGAACTCTAAGCACCCAAGGTTTTATCATGAGATTTCTCCCCAAGTCGTTTCCTCCGCGACGCCCTCAAAAACCCTGGATTCCCAATTTCCAGGGTCAGCGGCTACACAATGCTGTCATTCCAAGTATTGCTCATCTGAGAGACTGTCTCGGTCTCAGCTCTACGTCCGCTTACAAGTCAGCGCTGTAAGGCTCCGGGCTCCCGGTCCAAGCAGGGTTACCTGAAGCCCCAGCGCCCGCCGGGACCCCCGGGACCCGAGCGCAGGGCGCGCCGCCAAACTACATTTCCCACAGTGCTCCGGGAGGCCGGGGCTGCCGGCGCCTGGGACCCGGCGGGCGGTATCGCGCGGAGGCTCCTGGGAGTTGTAGTCCGGTCCCTTGGCGCCGGCGCTGGGGCGAGCTAGGCGCCGGCCTTTGTCTGCGGGCGCGCGCCGCTGCGGTGAGTGAGGCCGACCGCGGGGTCGGTGCGCCAGGGCGAGGCGGGGCTGAGCTGTCGGGCCACCGCCCCCGGGCTCTCCGTGTGGCCGCCTTGTGCCTGCGGCCCCGTGACAATGGCCCCGAGGAAGGCCGGCCGCGAGAGGAGAGGTCGGTGGCCCGCAGAGCAGGGTCCACTGAACGGGAGAGCGGCGTGCTGAGGTCCAGGACGCAGGGCGGGCTCCAGGGCCTGAGGCGGGAGGAAAGGGTCTGCAGAGAGAAGCCGGGCCCCTAGGACAGTCGCGCCCGCAGGGCGTGGGCCAAGGCCTTGCACCCGGGACGTGGGAGGGGGAGGCCACCGGCAGGTGCGCCCCCGGGGCCCGCCGTGAGGGTTTCAGGAGAGGGACAGAAGACAGCGCAAGCTCTCTAGGAGGGTGACAAGAGACAGACCCCTCCAGGTGGAGAGTGGGAGAAAGGAAAAACTGCAGTCGACTATGTCCCCACATATGACCCCTTCCCAGAAGCTCTTAATCCTGAAACTATCCCCCAAGAGGTTCGTTACCAAAACGACAAAGTTTACCCCTCTTCTAGTCCTCTCCTTCTGAGGACTTTCGATTTTAGGCCTTAAATCTGTAGGTCATATCAGAGACCCTTCACATTCGGTTCTTTTATTCTCCCAGGAGCTACTTTATAAGACAATGTGTTAATATATTTAGTAAGTGAGGAAACAGAGTTGGCTGTTTGGTTACTTGCACAAGGTCATATATTGGGGGAGTGGTGGCAATAATCCAAGTTTCTTGGGGCCTAATTCTGACCATTTCCAAAGGATTATCATAGTCTTTCTGAAAGAAAAAGCATTATATTCCATTATAATGCCACTTTCTCCAAAATCTTCAGGAAATTGATTTCTCAGACCTGTGATCTAGGGAGAAATATATGACAATTTCCCCTTATTCATCAAGGAGATTCCTGAGACTCCACTGAGTTGTTACTTGTTGAAGAGCTGTAAATTCTACCCACTTGTTCTGACTCAACTGTATTTTCTGGAATCCAGCAACAGGTGCCATGTAGTCTTCATGACTACATGACTCAGTGCATGCAGTTGTTGAGCAGGAATACCTTGAACTTCCAAGGGATGTGCTGGCACTCTTGTAGTTTGTGTTCCAAGTTGGGAGCAAGTCCTTTTTTTAAAAAAAGTTTAAAATACCTCTCCTAGTCATCACAACATGTAGCAGAATGTGCAATTATCAAGAAGAACCAGCTGCTTACATTAACAAAGAATTGTTTTCATAAAATCAGGAGGCTAGGACAACCCCCTTGGGTCCTCTCCCACTGTAGGAGCTTTGTCCTCTCAATAAATCCTGCTTTAAAAAAGAAAAATCAGTTTCTAATTTGTCCTACTAGCATTTTGGTAGGACAGACTAGAAACAACAAAGATTATGCAGTGAATCACTGAATTTATTTGTTTATTTTAGTGTAATACTTCAGTAATTAGGGTCTTTAAGAAGGAATTTTTTAAAAAAAAAAAAAGTAGAAATGATAATGCGGAGCACATACAAGAGGATTCCTAGGACCTGGAAAAGCAGTACACTCTGGTCAAATTCTGTTTCATTTTATAAGAATTCTCACCAGCTCTTTAGTAATGAGGAACTAGAGAACCATCTGGTGTGAGGGTCCAAAAAGTCCTGGATTTGAACCTTTGCTCCTTCTTCACTCCTTACTGGCTGTGGGACTTTGGGCAGGTTATTTTAACCTAATTGGAATATCTTAGGCTTGGTTTTGAAGTTCAGAGTAGGTCTTCCTTTTCTAAAAATTGACAAACATTTGCACACCTTCAGAACTGATGTTCTTATATTTCAAGAGTAGGAGAGGGGTGGGTCTTGGTCTGGAGCCACCTAAGAATAGTTAAAAGGTAACATGAAATCCCTGGGTATGTCCTTATAGCCTATGGGAAACTGGAGAGGAGAGGCAGAATATTTCCAATATGGAACCAATTAGGAAAGCTAAAATGTTGGTTTTTTAGACTCTGAATTCCTCTAGAGACTGGAGGATAAAAATACCAGGTAGTTAGGTGGAGAAAGGAAACTTAAGATCCTAATCATATGTCAAGAGCAAAATGCAAACGAGTGACCATTAACTTGGGATTGGCAGGAAGAGATGTGTGTTTATGTGTTCTCTGCTTTCCAACCTCCTGTTTCCTCATGGACTTATTTGTGTGTGGTCCTGTTATCTTTGGGCCCATTTTTCAGTGACATTTTAGGTGACTGACACTACATCAGGCAATTTAGGTTTCTTGCATTCACTTGTACCCCAAACTGGAGCTCCTGGTGACATTATCCTTCTTACTTATAAGTTCTCCTACCCTATTTGTTTTTGTTTGTTTTTCCCCCTCAGGTGCTCAGGAACAGCCCATGGAAGAATCATCTGAAGAAGTGGTGACTGAAGTCATACAACAGGAGTGGACATGTTTGGATTTCCAACAGCTACCCTGCTGGACTGTCATGGAAGATATGCCCAGAATGTAGCATTCTTCAGTGAGTTGGTTGATAGCTGAGATGCCCTCAGCTCATAGATACCCAGTGTTCCTGTCCTCAGCACTGGTCAGCAGTCTGAGGAACCAGAGGGCCTTCCTTTGGTGGAGCTCACTGTTCCTGGGGGTTATAGAAAACTCCAGCAAGCTGGAGTTAAAAATAATAGTATAAATAATCTTGATATGGAAGTAGTCTTGAGGTAGTCTCTGAGAATGAATGAGCAGCCTAAATGTCAGCACTATAAAGATAAGACAAGGGAACAAGGAGAAATTGCCCTAGGATGACAACAAGAAAACTGTCAACAGTAATGAATGGACCCATATTTAAAGTATATTGGGAGACTCAGATACAGGGCAATATTAGAAAAAAAAGTCAGTATCATAGGAAGAGTATGAGAATAACTTCCAAACAGAAATGGATTTTAGTTCCACCATAGTTTAGTAGACTGAAAGTAGCATGGATTTTTAAAGGGAGAAATCCCTTGAATCAGATTCTATAATTGCCCTGGCTGGATCTGCATTATCAGACAAGTTGCTTAACTTCCTTAAGCTCCAAGCTCTTCATCTATGCAGTAGGACAATAAGCTCTATCTTGTAGGTTTGCAGGGATTAGTGATGACAGATGTAAAGTAACAAGGATTCTGCTACTTATTTCCTGAGGTCATTGAGCCTACTCTACTGTCAAGAGAGCAAACTGGACAGAAGTAGATTTCTTATTAAGCTAATGCAACTTCAGCACCTCTCACTTGCATTGGTCTCTTCAAGGCCCTATGCTAAATTGTATACGTTCCCTACATGACCTGGACCCATACCTGTTTTAGAATCAGATAAAACTTGGTTATGGGTTTTTCTTTGGGCGGGGGGAGGTCTCACTCTATCACCCAGGCTAGAGTGCAGTGGCACCTCCTGGCTTCAGGTGATCCTTCCTTTTCAGCCTCCCAAGTAACTGGGACTAAAGTTGCATGCCACCACACCTGGCTAATTTATTTTTTGTAGATACAAGGTCTTACTATGTTGCCTAGACTGGTGTCAAACTCCTAGGCTCAAACAATTCTCCCACCTCAGCCTCCCAAAGTGCTGGGATTATAGGTGTGAAACACCACGCCTAGCTGGATATCAGGCTTTATATGATCTTGTACAGTTTTCTTAATTTTCTGAGCCTATTTTCTTACCTGTAAAATACAGTTATTTCTACTTCACAAAGTTATTTGGGAGGCTAAATTAAACTTAGAGGTAGTACAGTGCTGTGGAGCATGCCTGTGTTTGAACCCCAACTCTAACTTACCTAGCTGAGTGACCTTTGACAGCCTCCTTATGTTCTCATTATCGGTATCAATCTCATGGAAATGTTTTTACATTACATTGCCTATGCGGCAAAGTTCATGGTGTAATGCCTGGCACATAATAAGCACCCAAAGTACTATGTTGTTTTTTTATCCTATTCTTCACACCCAACATATTGGTGCATCTTACATGGCTTCCCTCTCATTTTACTAGATGTGATGACTGAAGCCCACCACAAGTATGACAACTCTGAGGCCACAGGATCCTCAAGCTGGGATTTTCAAAATTCTTTCAGAAGAGAGAAGCTGGAACAAAAATCCCCAGATTCTAAGACACTACAGGAAGATTCACCTGGAGTAAGGCAGAGGGTCTATGAGTGCCAGGAGTGTGGAAAATCTTTCCGGCAAAAAGGTAGTCTAACATTACATGAGAGAATCCACACTGGTCAGAAGCCTTTTGAGTGTACCCACTGTGGAAAAAGCTTCAGGGCCAAAGGTAATCTTGTTACACATCAGTGGATACACATAGCAGAGAAGCCCTATCAATGCAAGGAGTGTGGGAAAAGCTTCAGTCAGCGAGGTAGTCTGGCTGTCCATGAGAGACTCCACACTGGACAGAAACCCTACGAGTGTGCTATTTGTCAGAGAAGCTTCAGGAATCAAAGTAACCTTGCTGTTCACAGAAGAGTTCACAGTGGTGAGAAGCCCTATAGATGTGACCAATGTGGAAAAGCCTTCAGTCAGAAAGGAAGCTTAATAGTTCACATCAGAGTTCACACGGGCCTGAAGCCTTATGCCTGTACCCAGTGCAGGAAGAGTTTCCACACTAGGGGAAATTGTATTCTGCATGGCAAAATCCACACAGGAGAGACGCCCTATCTCTGTGGCCAATGTGGAAAAAGCTTCACTCAGAGAGGGAGTCTGGCTGTACACCAGCGAAGCTGCTCACAAAGGCTCACCCTTTGACCACTTTCTTCAAAAAGTTCTCTTTATGAATCAAAAGTACAGAATCTTCTGAGACCAAGCAACCTATCCAATTCTGTGGAATGAATGGAGAATCTTTCAGAAAGACCACCATTAGGTAGGGCAAACTGACTTTTCTTTCTCCCAAATGAGTATGAAAAATAAATGTCTTGTTTATTATCATTATCACATATGTTTCATAATTTCTGTCCATTTATTTTTATCTGACTTCCAAGATACCCTCATCAATCTAGTGCCACTCTAAAGATTGTTCTGTGTGTAGCACATGCAGATTTTAAATTTGTGATTGACACCATCAGCTTTTTATTTTTATTTTTTTGAGTTAGGGCTTCACTGTGTTACCCAGGCTGGAGTACAGTGGCACAATCAAGGCTCACAACAGCCTCAACTTCCTGGGCTCAGGCAGTCCTTCAACCTCAGCCTCCCAAGTAGCTAGGACTACTGGCCAATTTTTTTATATTTTGTAGAGTCCTGAGATTACAGGCGTGAGCCACTGTGCCCAGCAGCTTTTTTTAGATTACAGGCGTGAACCACTGTGCCCAGCAGCTTTTTTTTTAAATCAGGCCCTTATTAATCCCACATTTCTTTTAGTCCCTACATATTCAAATTAATCTTGCTTTGTATTCAAGATGGCAGAATCCATGGGGCAAATCTAATTAATAATCTTCTTAATGAATATTTTATTTCCTGAATAATACTCCCAATAACCTATTCTAACAAACCACTCATGTTCATAGCAAAGGGCCTAGCCTTTTCTTACAAAAGAAGATTCCTTTCCAAGCCTGTAAATGTTTGGAGTTTGTTCATTGAGCTATACTTCAGTCTTCCACTCTAACTGGGATAGAGATAAGTCATCTATAGCCAAAGAACAGATGACTGCAAATTTTTAAGAATAGTGAACCTATATCATGCCCTCTATTAAAGGAACTTCTACTTCCTCACAGACACAACAACCTTCACTCCTTATTTGGCAACAGGAGCAGTATCCTAGAGTTGAAGTCACCTAAAAAGGACGTTTCCTTATTACTGATCTCAAATTGTAGTTTGCAGTCAATAATGAAATTCCACTCTCCAGCAATACACTATGCTCTTCCTCCTACACACACAGAAAAATAAATAAATTTGGAAAGATAACCCACTGTATACTCACGTGGCAGGGGAAATACCATGATCACGAAGGTGGTTTTCTCAGGGTGAGGCTTATTTATTGTACTCTGGAAGTGCTGACCCCTGCAATTTCTCCAAATGTGGGAAACCTGACTGCAACTTGTAGTGGTGAGAGACTGTGTGCTCTCTCCTGGTGAAATTATTTTAAAATGTTAAAAAATAAAAATAACCCATTATTTTTTTTAAGCTATAGAGAATGTGATTTGGAAAAGGTTGGCGCAAAGAAATTGGTTTTGAGGGGAAATTTCCATTTTTAAAAATCTCAGCCATCTCTAATTTCTCATGCTAAAATTAGAAATGATGAATTGTTTAGATTGTAGTTTTCTTGATAAGACGACAGCCTAAGAGGGAAAAAAAAATTTCCCTGAGGTATGGAAAGGAGTGCGGGGGGAAAGACACCATTCCAGTCTTTCTAGTAGATCTTATAAACTTGAGCCTCCTTAATCCCCAACAGCTTATGATAACAAAGATATATCATCTAGAAATGTAAATTTATTTAAGCTTTGAAACACTTTGGATATTAATAATAAGAAAATATTACTCCCAAAGATACCCTAATAACAATTGAAGATGTATACAAGAATGTTCAAACCATCCTCATTCTTAAGACCCACTCTGGAAATAAATGTCCAATAACAAGTGAGGGATAAAGAAATTGTGGTATAGTCATACAATAAAATACAACTCAGCAATAAAGACCAAACTGATACACGTAACAATCGATGAATCTGAAAGCCTTGAGTGAAAGAAGCCAAATACACAGAGACACACAAATAGATAGTATAATTCCATTTATGTGACCTCACAGAACAAAAAACTATGTGTGAGGATTGACTTGAATGGGACACAAGGGAACTTTTATAGAGTGAAAAATGTTTAATATCCTACATAAGGTGGTAAATGCATGGGTCTAAACAATTATCAAGATTCATTGAACTCAACATTTAAGAGCTGTGCATTTTATTATATGTAAAATATACCCCAATAACCATGAACCAGTATAAGAATATCGCCCACAAGTTCTTTGGCACTCATCCCATGAACAGATGTGGTCTATGTCATTCTCCTTGATTCAAAACTGGCTTGAGCACAACAGAAGGATGCTACACCAAAGACAGTTCTAAAAAGCCCTTAGAAGACCTGACAGAGAAGGAAAGGTTCTCCAGTCCCCACAGTGGGGGTCAAGCCCTTTTTAATTAATTAATTAATTAATTAAAATATCTGAAAAGTTTCTGCCTGATTCTCATGGGACATTTGCTTTAGGGGAAACCAGCCACGATGTAAAATGTCCAATTATCCTGAAAACACTGTAATAGACAAGCTGTATATGAGTGCTCCAGGTGACAGGTTCAGCTGAGCTCCCAACCAATAGCCAGTACAAACTCCCAGTCATGTCAGTGAGTCTAGGTTCAGCCCAGCAGAAACTTCAGATGACTGTAGCCCCAGCTTGACATCTGGCCAAAACTACATGAGAGAGCCCAAAGTGAGACTGCCTTACTTAATTTCTATCACACAAAATCATGAGAAAAGTGAAACATTGTGGTTGTATATCACTGAATTTTCAGGTCATTTGTTATGTGGCAATAATAGAACAAAGTATATGCTATTGTAAAAAAAAATTCTGGGGAAGCAACTTGATATTATCTCACTGGTTAAATCAAAACAGGAAATTATCATTTAGGATTCACCAGAAAGCTTAAAGTTTAAAAATAAACATTCTCTTTGACAAAATAAGAGGCATGGTATAGATTAGTTAACCCAGATCCAATCCAAGCTATAAAATGAAGTAGACACTGGATTCCAGCAGTCTCACAATATAAGGAATGTATTTTAAAATATGCATATGTATATGTATATTTATAATTTTAGAATCCCAGAAATATATATCTATAAAGTCTCAGTATCATAGTTTGCAAAAGGGAATGAATAAATAAGGAGTAAATAAGCCAGAAAATATATAACTGGCCATTGGTGATTAACTTAACCTTCAGCCTCTCTTCCCTCCCTGGAGGTTGAGGCAACCAACCTCTAATCCTGCCTTGGTCTTTATGGTGACCAGCCCCATCCTGAACCTCTCTAGGGATCCCTGGCATCAGTCATCACACTAGCACAAAAAAGACACTCTTGTCAAGAGAGTCCAAGGGTTTTAGGAACTGTATGTCAGGAAACGGAGGCAAAAACCAAATATATATATTTCACAATATCATAGGTCCCAAATATATAAAGCAAAAATTGAGAGAACAAAGGAAATGCAGATACCACCAAAATAATAGTTGGAGATGTTGACACTCCTCTCTCAATAACTAACTGGTCAAACAAATAGAAAAAAAAAATCTATAAGGATATGGAAGAATTAAGCAGCACTATCAACTAACTTGATGTCATTAATATTTATGGGACACTAAATTCATCAAAAGCAGCATATACTTTCCTCTCAAGTGCACATGCAACCTTCACCAAAATAGATGATATGCAGGGCCACAAAAAAAGTCTCAAGTTTAAAAAACCTAAATTTAAATAATTCAGAGCATATTCTCTGGCCACTACAGCATTAAATCAGAAGTCAATAATAAAATATGTGGAAAATCCTCCAACTGTTTGGAAATTAAACTGTACACTTCTAAATAACCCATAATTCAAAGAATCACAAAATCAGAAAATATTTTGAACTGAGAGATAAAAATACATGTTAAAGTTTGGGGGAAATAGATAAAGGGGCTTTTAGAGGAACTATAGCTTTAAAATGCCTAGACTAGAAAAGAAAAAAGAATAAAATTACTGATCTGTTACCCAATCAAGAAGCTAGAGAAAAAAAGTTAATCAAAACCAAAGTTAAAATAAAACAAATCATAATAGAAGAAATCAATAAAAATGAATATCAGAAAAGCTGAAGTTAGCTCTTTGAAAGAATTAATGAAACTGATAAACTAGCAAGACTAATTTAAAACAGAAACACAAATTGCAAATATCAGGAATAAAACAGAAAACATCATTGCAAATTACACAGATATTAAAGGGATAATGAAGGTATACATAAATAATGTTATGTCAATAAATTCAACAACATAAATGAAATAAACAAATTCTTTAGAAGACATAACTTGCCAAACTAACACAGGAAGAAATACAAAATCCAGATAGCCCTATGTCCATTAAGGAAATACCTTACACAAAGGAAACTCCAGGACAAAATGGTTTTACTGATAAAGCCTATCAAACATTTTCATAAAAATACCTATACATTTTTTTCAGAAAGTAAGAGCATATGCCCCAAATTGTTGTATAAAATCAGTATTACTTTGACCCTGAAATGAAAGACATCACAGAAAAACTATAGATCAACATCCCTCATGAACATAGACACAAAAATACTTAATATCTTAGTAAATTGAATCCAACAATATATTAAAAACATAATACATCATGATAAAGTGTGGTTTTGCAAAATTAATATTATGTCTTGGAAAAATCTAGTTTTCCACAGCATCATATTTACTGTACTTCAAATTAAAGACCCAAATCTATTTCATTTACCTGGCATTTCCACAATTGAGGAAATGTATATATGTAGGAGTATGTATGTATGTGTATGTATATAGCTTATCTTCACTATTCATGCATCCATATTTGCAAATACTTGCTAAATTTTATTTGTAACCCCAAAATCAATACTCAATGCAGACAGCAACAAATTTGAGTAATACAATTTCAGCTAAGATCAAAGTGTCATTCTGCCCTCTTGTTTCAGTTCTCATACTGTAAACAATTGTCCTTTTCACAATATATTTAGTGCCATGTTTTTCACAGATTTGTGCTTTTTGTTGATGATTTTGCTGTTTAAAATGACCTAAAATGTATTGCTAAAGTGCCGCCTACTGTTCGTAAGTTGTGATATGACTTTTGGAGAAAACTTGTGTATTATATGTTTTGTTCAGGCATGAGTTATACTGCTGTTGGTCATGAGGTCAATGTTAATGAATCAGTTATATATATTAAATAAAGTATAAACTGAAGCAGACATAAAACAAGCTTATATGTTGACCAGCTGATTAAAATGTTGTGACTAGAAGCTCACAGGAGCCTAATCCTGTATTTATCCTAGGAACAATGGTTCAGTTATTGCTAAATCAATGTTCACAGGCATTTTGTAGAACATTACTACTGTGAATAATGAAAATCAACTACATAAAATATGCTTAAAACAAATAATTAGATATCAAAATGTTAGATTAACATGTTAGACTAAAGTTTCTAATGTACCTCATAATAGCTTAAGACTAAGAAAACAAATTTACTCTAATGTGCAGAATTTTGTCCTGGTAAAACAAATATCTAGTTTTCCACTGACTTCTATTATAAAATATCAATGTGCCTTAAGGTGGGACTGACCCTCATATAACAAAAATCATGTGCCATAAACCAAGAAATATTTTATATTAATTTGTGGAAAAAAATTATTTTTATTGTTTGTTGATTTTTTGTAGAGACAGCATCTCATTATGTTGCCTAGGCTGGCCTTGAACACCCAGGCTCAAGCAATCCTCAGTCCTCAGCCTCCAAAATTGCTGGGATTAACAGTATCAAGGATTGGGTGCAGTGGCTCATGTCTATAATCCCAGTACTTTGGGAGGCCAAGGCAGGAGGATCCCTTGAGTCCAGGAGTTCAAGACCAGCCTGAAAAACACAGCAAAACCTCATCTCTACAAAAAAAAAAAGGAAAAAAATCAGCCACTTGTGGTGGCACCTGTCGTCCCAGCTATTTGCGAGGCTGAGGCGGGAGGATTATCTGAGCCCAGGAGGTTGATGCTGAGGTGAGCCATGATCGTGCCCCTGCCCTCCAGCCTGGGCCACACAGTGAGACACCATCTGTACAAAACATT
>CAUYQG010197220.1:0-11123 GCA_963574415.1 Tarsius wallacei
ACAAGTGAGGCTTAAAGGATCTAAAAGGTGTATATGTGATGTGGTATCTGGTACAGGATCCAATTTTTTTTTTTTTTTTTTTTTTTTTTGAGTTGGAGTCTCACTCTCGCCCAGACTGGAGGCAGTGGCCGCTTCCGGCCACTGTAGCCTCGACCTGCTGGGCTCCGGCGATCCTTCCGCCTCAGCCTTCCAAGTAGCTGGAACTACAGGCGTGCGCTATCACGCCCAGCTAATTTTTTGATTTATTGTAGAGATGAGGTCTCGCCAAGTTGCCCAGGCGGGTCTCGAACTCGTGGGCTCAGGCAATTCACTCACCTCGGCCTCCCAAAGCGTGGGATTACAGGCTGAGCCACCAAGTCCGGCAGGATCCAATTTTTTAAGGAAAATTGTTATAGCAAAGAGAGCTGCTCCATATTATTATTTTTCAGGAGTGACCTTTGATCTTCCATATACATTTGAGAATTAGCTGTCCATTTTTTTACAAAACCTTCTGAGATTTTGATTAGGATTGCATTCAGCTTATAGACCAGTTTGAGGAAATTTGGCATTGGTACAATTTTGAGCCTTTTAATTAATGAACATTAGTATCTCTCTCCATTTATTTAGGTCTTCAAGGTCTTTTAATACATTTTTTCCCTCCTGTATAAAGGTTCTCTTCTAGATTCACGGTTCCCAAGCTGTGCCAAGGCACCTTGGGATGCCTTAGTGAGCTCATAGGCACCATGGAATATTTTAAATTTTAGAGGGAAAAGTGTGATCCACATCTACTGGACACAGCATGCACTTCTAGGTGTAGGAAGACCACAATTTTAACATTAATTTGTGATGTATTTGATGGTATCTGTCTTTGAGAAGTGATTGCTGAGATTAAATAAGCCTGAATATCAGTCAGGCGTGGTGACTCATGCCTAAAATCCCAGCACTTTGAGAGGCTGAGGTGGGAGGGTTGCTTGAAGCCAGGAGTTCAAGACCAGCCTCGGCAACATAGTGAGGCCTTGTCTCTACAAAATAAATAAAAATTAGCCAGGTGTAGTGGCATGTACCTGTAGTCCCAGCTACTCAGGAGGCTGAGGTGGCAGGATCACCTGAGCCCAGGAAGTTTAGGCTGCAGTGTGCTGTGATTGTGCCACTGTACTCTAGACTGGATGACAGAGTGAGACACAGACTCTAAAATAAAATAAAGTGTAAAAAGTAAAAATAGTGGAACAGGAAATGAGGGTGGGCAGCGTCCACGTCCAACTTTTAAAGTTGTTCAGTGCTCATCAGGCACATGATTCCCATTCATAAGTGTTCATGATTGAGAATGAAATAAAAGTATTATTTTTATTTCAATTTATGCCTATTGTTTTTTCAGATAGTTACTAAGTTTTTAGGACAAAACCACTAGTGAAGTTGTTTGGACCTAACTAAATGAAGCTGTTAGGAATTTCATACCATGAAATAATGACCGAGATAGCAAGGGCACCATGCATCCAGAAGGTTTGGAAACTTCTTTTCTGGTAACTTCATGTTTTTTTGTGAAATTAGATATGGCATCTTTTTTCTCTGTTTCACTTTCTGTTTTGTATATAATTAAATTTTGTATGTTCCTTTTTGTCCTGCAAATTTGCATTTATCCTAATAATTTATTTACAGTTTTATTTGCATTTTGTAGGCAAGCTTATTTGCAACTAATGATACTTGTTTCTTCTAATATAGCAAAGCACTGGAGACAAGAGAAAAAGCAATAATAATAAATTTGGATAAAAACTTTCCAAAGCACTTTTCAATCCTCTAGTCTCCCATTCTTACTATGAGAATAGGAAATACATGTATTTTTCCATCTTATTGGTGATTGATTTAAGAGACTAAAAGGAAAAGTGATTTGGCTTTCAGTATACAATTTGATTGGTGGTTAACATTGTTTATTTGAAAAACATTTTGAGTTTCTATGATGTATGTAATACTTTGCTAGGTGTTACTGGGGGAATAAAAAGAGCTAAAAAGTACCTTCACACAAAGAGTAGAGTTCAGTAAAGGAAACATGATACATCATAGTAGATAATTAAATAGAGCATTGTCATAATCTGATTAATGAATGTTTGCTAAATGTGTAATACGTATAATACAAAAAAATTACCTTTATATGTATATCATAATCTCTAAAGATGTAAGAACAGAATCACTGCTAATTTACATTTAATTCTGTTCAGTGTTTTGGTCTTTATTTAGTTTAATTGTATAGCTAAACAAGGTTCATGTGTTGTCTACAAAGTAAGAAATAGAAGGATTTTTTTTTAGTGAGCAATGGATTGTTGGAGTGGGTCTCTTGGTTATCGTTGTACAATCAGTGTTGTTCGTTTTACTTTAACTGGTGATTTTATATAATTTACAAAGTTTCAAAATCAAATATACAAAGAAAATATATTCAGAAAGAAGTCTAACTTTTAATTCAATCCCCTCCATTTTATTTTCTCTCTCCCCCAAAGTAACTATTTTAAAAAATTGTTGGTTCTCTACTACACACACACAGATGATAACTATGGGTGGTGGTGGGTGTGCTAATTAATTTTGATTATGATTTTGTTTATCAGTTAATTTCATTGCACAGTGTGTATGTATATCAAATCATCATGGGGCAAGGTGTAGTGGCTTATGCCTGTAATCCCAGCACTTTGGGAGGTCCAAGAGATAGCATTGCTTGAGCCAGGAGTTCAAGACCAGCCTGGGCAATATAGTGGGACCTTGTCTCTACAAAAAACTAGCTGGGTACGGTGGCATGCACCTGTAGTCCTAGCTACTTGGGAGGCCGAGGCAAAATGATCACTTGAGCCCAGGAGTTTGAGGTTACAGTGAACTATGATCATGCCACTGTGCTCCAAGCCAGGGCAACAGAGTGAGACCTTGTCTCTAAAAGAACAAGTTATCATGTTGTACACCTTAAATATATACGGCTTTGTCAATTATACCTCAGTAAAGCTGAGAAAAAATTATGACTTGTCCATTCATTAAAAAATAACCAAGTACACAACACATGTGCATATGTATCTATGTATCTCTGGATATACCTTCTTCCTCGCACTTCTTAGGTAAATAGCATACTATACATATATTCCCCTCATATGATATTTTTACTTAATATATTCTGGAGTTCACTCCATGACAGTGTACAGAGTGATTTTCTCATTTGTCTTTATAGCTAGTATAATACTTTGGTGTATGATGTACTGTTCCTAGTTTAGCCATTCTCCTATTTATGGCCATTTGAGTTGCTTCCAGTCTTTCACTGTTACAGGTAATGCTACAGTAATAGCCTAGTGCATATGTCTTTTTGTATTTTTTGCCAATATATCCTTGGAATAGATTCGTAGAAATGGGATATCTAGATCAAATGATATAATCTGTACTCTTAAACACTATGTTATATTTCTTTCCTATGAGATAAAGAACATAGTTTGTTAAACCTATCCTCATAGATTTTTCAGGAAGGAAATCAATATAATGCCCTAACTATAACAGAAAAAAAGGGCAAGCAATTTATAATAAAATGTTCATTTCTATTTGTAAATATTTAATTACAACTATACTAAAAGTCATTATGTAGTGATCAGAGGCTTGACAACAGTGTGACCTCACACATGTGGACCACTGTTGGTGACTCAACCAGCATGAGCACAGTAGTCTTGGTGACATGATTTTCTAAATTGTGAATAAACTTCTTGGTAAAGTGTGAGCAAGACAGAGTACAAACTGCTCTTGTTTACCCCAGTGGTTATATATTTGGAAAATTCAGTGTGTATTAAAATTGCAAAAGAAATTATATGTAAAATAATGTGTGCTGGGCTCCAGTAATTATAATTGTTAAAATTATAAGTCAGTGCATGTGAGACATTCAAGAATTGTGAGCACATTGCAAAACATCTGATATCTATGACCTCTCACTAAGTGCCTGGAGTACTACTTTTTTGTAGCTAAGACTGCTTGTTTGTGGATTCTTTCTTTGTCTTAGTTCTCTTTGTTTAATTTTGAGAGTTTTACCTATGGCTCAACTTTTAGCTTTATTTATTTTTTTATATGTTAGTCTTCTATTCAGTAATTTCTGCTTTTTTAAAAATAATTTTGAATTGGAGTCTCACTCTGTCACCCAGGTTGGAGTGCAGCAGCAAGCTCGTGGTCACCCCAGCGTCGCCTGCTGGGCTCAGGCGATCTTCCGCCTCAGCCTTCCAAGTAGCCAGAACTATAGGCAATGCTACCACACCTGGCTAATTTTTTATTTATTGTAGAAATGAGGTCTCACCATGTTGCCCAGGCTGGTCTTGAACCCACAGGCTCAAGCAATCCTCTTACCTCAGCCTCCCAAAGTACTGGGATTACAGACTTGAGCCACTGCACCTGGCCTAGTTTCTGCTTTTATCTCAATTTTTTTTTTCCTGTTTCTTTGGGTTTATTTTACTGTCATTTGGGCTTCTTAGGTTGGATGCTTGTTAATTTTCAGTTCTCCTTTTTTAATGCAAAAATTCAGAGGTATAAGTGTCCTTCAGTGCCTCATATCCTGCAAGTTATCTTTATTGTGCTGCTGGTGAAATGTGTATAACATAAAATGTTAACCATTTTTAATTGTACAATTCATTGGCATTAAGTATATTTACAGTGTTATGCAATCATCACCACTATCCTTTTCCAGAACTTTTTCGTCATCCCAAATGGAAATTCTGTATCTATTAAACAATAACTCCCCTTGTTACCCTTTCCCCAGTCTCTGGTAACCTCTGTCCTACTTTCTGTCTCTGCCAATTTGACTACTCTAGGAATCTCACAGGAGTGAAATTAATAACAGTATCTGACTTTGTGTGTTTGGCTTGTTTTACTTTGCGTAATATTTTCAGGGTTCATCTTTGTTATAGCATGTCAGAATTTCTATCCTGATTTTGGGTAGGTGACGTGTACCTGTATTCTCAGCTACAGCTACTTTGGAGGCTCAAGTGGGAGAATGGCTTGAGTCTAAGAGTTTGAGGCTGCAGTGCATAAGGATTGCAGCTATGATTGGCTGCTACTCTGTACTCCAGCATGGGCAACATAGTGAGACTCTCTTAAAAAAAAAGTTTATTCCTTTATTTTAAAAATTTTATTTAAAGGTAGTGACCCAAAAGGAGGAAAGATCATTCCTTTTCATGGCTGAAATTTTATTGTGCATATATACCGCATTTTGTTTATCCAGTCCTGCAAGTTTTGATACATAGTTTTTAAATTCTCATTCTGTTTTTTAAAGTTTTGTTATGATGTCTTTTCTTAGCTATGAGTTATTTTAGAGGTGCTTTAAAATTTTTAACGTTTTTTTCTCCTAGCTATCATTTTGTTATTTTTAACTTATTTTTTTTTCTTTTCTTTTCTTTTTTTTTTAGATAATGAAAGAGATAGGGTCTTGCTGTGTTGCCCAGACTGGTCTGGAGCTCCAGGACTCAAGCAGTCCTTCCTCCTTAGCTCCTCAAAATGCTGTGGTTACAGGCATGAGCTGCTACACCCAGCCAACTTACTATTTTTTCTTAATCTGATTTTTAACAAATATATAGTGATTTCAATCTTTTGAAAAATTTTCTCTCTCTTAGAATATTTCTGTTTGACCCCATTCTTGAAAGTTGGGTCTGCAGTTTATGTTGACGGCTTTTTCTTTCAACACACTAAGGATATTCCACTGTCTTACTACTTTCATTATTAATATCAAGAAGTAAGATGACAGTTCAGCTACCACTTCTGTGAAATTTTTTTTTTTTTTCTCCTTTGGATGGTTTCAGGAACTCTTTGTCTTTAGTGTTCTTAATTTCACAGGTGTGTCTATATGTAGATTATTTTTTATCCTGCTTTGTATTCATTAGACTTCTTCAACTTAGAGATTTGTATTCTTTATCAGTTCTAGAAATTTGTCATCTGTTAATTTATTCAGTGGACTAGTCCTTCATTCATTCTGTCATCTTCTGGAATTCCAAATAGATATACGTTAGACCATCCAACCTACTTATCTTTTCTTTCACTTTTTATTTTTTGGTCTTTCTATGCTGCATTCTAGGCACTTTCTTCAGATGCATCTTCCATTTCACTGATTCTCTCTTCTACTGTGTCTGCACTGCTTTTTACTTCAAATGTTGAGTTTTAACATTCAGGTATTTTGTTTTTTCTTACTGAAAGTTCTGTATGGTGTTATTCATGTTCGCTTTTTTTCTACTTTTATTTTCAAGCTTCTTATATATTGTGTCAGATCATTCCATATCTATTTCTTCTATTTCTTTGTTTTGGCTAGTTCTCTATCAGGTTGCCTTGTTTTCCTTTTGTTCTGATTTTTCCCTGTGACATGTTCCTTTCCCTTAGAATTTTCTTTGGATATTATTTAAGATCTTTGTTGAACTGATTTCTCCCAGGGAGGCTTTGTATTAGCTTCTCTCACTCACCAGAAAGTAGAGCCAACTTGGTAGTACATTCAATTAAATCTTTTGGGGGATTTTTGGACCTTATAGGTGGGATGAATTCAGACCACAGATATGCATTTTGTTGTTAGGGTTTCTTAGAACTCTTTTTGCCCCTCTTGCCACCATCAGGCTCAGAATGCCTAAGGTTTTCTTATTCCTTTCTATCCAGAGGGATTTACTGTGTTCCTGATTTGTTCTTATATAGATTATTGTCCTTTAGGTCCTGCCTTATGTGGGAGGGATTCCTATTAGATTTTTCAACATAAGCAAATTCCTGGTTTATCACCTGTCCCATGACAGCCATCAAAGTGGAAGCATAAGATCTCCAGGGTTTAGTCAAAATCCCTGGAGAATAACTGGATTAATAAATTGCTTACTCTTTTGAGTTCCTGGTTTCACTTTGCTTTGGGCTCCATGGAATCATCCCTCTCATTTTACTAGCTCATCCATGCATTTTAGAAGATTTGATATGTTATTCAGCCCTTTATTTATTTTAGTTTGAAGCAGAGTTTTATTTTTTTTTATTTTTTACCAGTCCCCATGTAGATGTGTTTTCTACATCTCTTTCTCCCCTTTCCCTCTGTTCTTTCTGGCTTTGCTACTAGTGGGACTAATGTTATAGCCACTATCACCAAATGAGAATGCTCTCTTCCTTCTGATTTGTGAAGCTTCTGTTTATAGCATGTTGTGTTGTTATTTTTAGGTTATTTGGAGATGTTTTCACTGATGCTTTTATTCTCAAAGTCATTGAGACTTTTTTGGATTCGGGGGGGGGGGAATGGGCCATTGGCATTGGGGCTGTTGCAGCTTATTGAGGGATTGTTAGAAGTTTGATTAATTACTGTTGTGTTACTACTTTCATAAGGTACTGAAAAATTAAGACTTGCTTGTTATTTATATAAAACATAAGTTTTAAAAAAAGCAAAATTGTGCTTTTAAAGTCATTACATGTTTCCATGGTATTGGTTTGTACTTGGAATATCATCGTTGATCCCAGTAGATTATAATAACTTCAGTAATTTTTACTAGTTGGACTGACTGGTTCCAGACACCACTTTTTATTTCTGCTGTATATTTAGCTACCCCTAGTCTCCTTCAGTAGACAATTGAGGAATTGTTTGTGTTTGAGTCGTTTCACAGTTAAACAATGGGCCTGTTAGAAGAGTACAGTGTGTTTTGGGCACACTTTTTGTTTCGCCTACTTGTTTTTCACCAAAAAGTAGCAAAAAGTGTTTGAATAGATTTGGGGAGAGGCACTACATATCATTGCTCTTTTTTAATAAAACATTTTTAGTAATGCTGGAGCAAAACATAAGGTAAATCAGTATTTTACCATGAAGCATTCTGCATTCCTCATTGTTTTTGGCTAAAACTAAGGTGAGTGTAAAGAACTTTATCACAGCCCCATTTGGCACTTTTCAGTCATTTGACACTATCAGTAGCATCAATGCACAGAAAAATACACTGATTTATGGAGAAGAGAACTAGAGGCCATGAATCCGCTGTGAAGGGAAAAGTATAAATCTTTCCATAGATATTTTTGTATGTTGTCCAGTGAAATGTTGTTTGATTAAAACAACAAATTCAAGAATAGTGTTTCATCTGGAGACCAAATATGGTACCATAAGTCAGTAAACATTGTCTAATATATGTATAGGCCTTGCCTTTGAATTGCTTGAAGTTGACTTGAGCAGGAAAAACACATAAAATAACTAAGGGTGTACAGTAAATAATTCATTGCCAAGGAGTGGTCCAGTGTATTATCATAAGTAAGAAAAAAGAGTATGAGATTAAGAGTTGTTGGGGGTAACACAACTTTCTGTCCTTTCAATAAATTATTCTTTCTAAAAAAAAAAAAAAGTTGTTAGGAAACTTGAATTCTAGTCTTAGTTTTGTTAGTAATAGATTTGTGTGAATTTAGACAAACCACTTACTTTTTGGTGTGTTCGTTTTGTATCGTTTTGTGTATAAAATATGGTAGATTAGATCAGATGAGTTCTAATCCTTTATAATACTTTGAATTTATTTTCTAGTGTAACTCAAGTTCAGAGTATGTGAGGAATCATTCTGAGCAGAGATGGATAGGTATGACTTTACATAGGAAATAATTATTACTGAGCCTTGAAAGATTTGTTTGAGTAGATAAAAGAATAAAGAAGCCGGGCTCGGTGGCTCAGCCTGTAATCCCGCGCCTTGGGAGGCCGAGGTGAGTGGATTGCTTGAGCCTGCGGGTTCGAGACCCGCCTGGGCAACTTGGCGAGACCTCATCTCTGCAGTAAATTAAAAAAAAAACCTTAGCCGGGCGTGGTAGTGCGCCTGTAGTTCCAGCTACTTGGAAGGCTGAGGCGGAAGGATCGCCAGAGCCCAGCAGGTCGAGGCTGTGGTGGCCGGGAGCGACAGAGTGAGACTCCAACTCAAAAAAAAAAAAAGAATAAAGAAAAATTGTGTGTGGAAATATATACACAAAAGTGATTTAGACCAGGAAAGGCCTTGGGGAATATGAAGCACAGCATTTGTGTGATGCATTCATCTGAGATTATATCGATTCCACAGGTTGGACTTAAATGGCCCTAAATGCCAGAGTTTAGTCCTCAATCTGTAGATTATGGGCTGCTACTAAGGAAGGCGTAGCCAGGGAGAACTGTAAGTGTTACTTTTAGTTAACTTCTACATGATCAGTAAAGTATGTTTAACCATTTCTAACTTATTTCTCTAAACAGACAACTGAACACATACAAACTCTTTAGGAAACTAGTTGCTTTCTTTTAACTTCCACTGAACAACAGCTGAAGACATAGAGACTAAGAGAAAACCTGAGATGAAATGGTGAAGTCCTCAGCTAGGTTGGTGGTAGAGGCATTGATATTTTATCAAGAGCCGTGCTTTTATTTACTGAGATCTATTGTGGCATTTTACTTAGAATTATAGCTATCCTATTTGTCATGTTGGGTAATTTCATTAGGGACATCTATGACTCATGTGTTTAATATTAAATTGGGGTTTTGTTTAGGCAAATATTGCTTAAAGGGTAAGTCCTGTTCATTGGAATTTATTTGAGACAGCTAATTCAGCTTTATAATGTGCAGTCACCAAGAAGGTTCTGAAGCAAACAGTGTAGTTCTTTAGTTCTATTAGACTGAATCTTTATATAAAAAAAAAAGAAAAATGTTACTGTACAGTACATTAAAATTGAGCAGTAGAAAAAAAATTTTCAGGATAACCAAAGTATAAAGAAACATGTTCTGAAAATTGCTGTAGAGAATCATTTGCTTAGAATTTAGTGTTACTTCTCATATAAATGGCATTTAGTCTCTGTCTAAGTCACAAAAGCCTACTGACTTGCTGATATTGTAATAAAAAGCAATATGGTAAATACTATTGCACATGTATGAATTTCCAACTGTATTAAGGATTAAATTTTTGTACCCCAGCTTGGAAATCTAGCTATTGACTGTTTTTCCTATTTTAAAATGTGTTCTATAGGATGAAATAAATATGACTCTTCTGCTACTTTAATGAAACATCAGAAAGAATTGGAGAAAGGGGGGGGTGAAGTATAGAGAGGGAATACAGTTTTTTTTTTTTTTTGAGTTGGAGTCTCATTCTTGTCGCCCAGGCTGGAGCATTCTTGTCGCCCAGGCCATTGTAGCCTCCACCTGCTGGACTTTGGCGATTCTTCCACCTTAGTCTTCCAAGTAGTTGAAACTACAGACGCATGCCACCACGTCCGGCTAGTTTTTGTGATTTATTGTAGCGACAAGATCTCACCAAGTTGTCCAGGCTGATCTCGAACCCGCGGGCTCAGGCAGTCCTCTCACCTCGGCCTCCCAAAGTGCTGGAATTATAGGCTGAGCCACCGCGCCCGGCCCGGAATACACTTTAAAGCAGCAGATCTCAAAGTGTGATCTGTGGTACCATGGGGATCCATGATGACAAAACTTTTTTTAATAATAGTTTTAAGAAATTACTGCCTTTCACACTGGATTGACATATGCATGCATTGATAATGCAAAAGCAATAGTAAGTAAAACACCAGTTACTTTAACACATATCAAAGCCACGGCAGTGACCATGTGCTTGCAGTTTTTAAAAAGAGTCATGTTCTTGTTCTTAATGTACTTGTTCTTAAGTACATTAAGAATGTACTTAATGGAACAATAAAATTATCTATCTTGTTGGGAGCCAGCCATGGAGGTCTATCAGATCCTAAGAATCTGGTGGGCCGAAGACCCCGAGCCTCTAGGAAGGCCCAGAAGTTACGACACCATTCCCTCCCACCTTGTTTGGCACCTATGTTGATGGAGCCCTTGTATTGGCAGAGTATAACTTGAGGGCATGGTTAACGTTAGAATGTCATTGATCCTACTTTTTCACTTCCCACCTTATGGTTTGGCCTTTTCAATTTATGACCTTTATATCCCACGTTGTGATTAAACTTTGAAAAACGTCAGAGACTTTCTTCCATAAGTCATGAACATTTTAAGGTTTTAGTTCACTTGATTTAATAATAATATAGGAATTTAGGTAAATTGTATAAGAATAATTACTAGCCTAGGATTTTAGGCAATCTATAAGATTAATTTAGGCAGAAAGACTAAAGGTCCAGCTCATAGTAGATTTAAAATTAGTATAATAGAATAAGATTCACCAAGTATATATATGTGGCATTACGATATGTTTTGG
>CAUYQG010197222.1:0-25230 GCA_963574415.1 Tarsius wallacei
CAATTCCCCTATTGGGAATATACCCAGAGGAACTCAAATCATTCTACAAAAAAGATACCTGCACACGTATGTTTGTTGCAGCTCTATTCACAATAGCAATAAACATGGAACGAACCATGTTGCCCATTGAAGCTAAACTGGATAAAAAGAAATGTGGTACATATACACAATGGAATATTATGCAGCCATAAAGAAACACAAACATATGGACTTTGCAGAAACTTGGATAGATTTGGAGTCAATCATACTCAGTGATCTATCGCAGAAACAAAGAACAGAATACCATATGTTCTCACTCATAAGCAGACCTTGAACAATTATAATACTACAAGAAAGGAATTGGCAGTAGTGGGAAACTGTCAGGGGAGGGAGATGGGATTGGCAGTTGAGGGAAACTGCTAGGGGAGGGAGGGGCACACCTCATCAACAAGGGTACTTGCATAATCAACATTAGTATACCTAACCCTGAATTGTACCCCATATCTTTATAATAAAAAAAAGGGAGAATTACAACATTTAAAATGTTAGCTTTAAATTGTTTTAAAACATAACTGTAACAATCTCCTATTCCCAGATCCCTGATCCATAACAGTCCAATGCTCTCATATTCACTGATGGAAGGGAGGTGAGTAATGCCCACTCCAGGCTTTCAGACATACTCCTGTCAGCCTTGGACCACTCTCCTAATTACTGTGTGGTCTGACTTGCCAGCTGTTTCTTCTTTAGCACCAGCAATGACTTACTAGACAAGATTGGCCAGTTGGGCAAGGCTGTGCAGGAGAAGAGAGAAAAGGGTTAAGGACACTGAAGGGGAGAAAGAAAGAATGTGCACTTTAAATTCAAGCAACTTTTACATTCAGCCTGACTCAATTACAAAAGAGTACAAGTTTTTAAGTCTTTTCAAAATGACTTCTAATATAACCAAAATGGCCTTTTTTCAGCCTATACCATGGCCAATGGGCCTGCTGTTCTGGAGAAAACTGAAGTCCTGGAGAAAACTGAAGTCCAGGACGCTGGTCAACTGGAGTGGTTAGGGAGGTCCCCTAAGGCAGGCTTCCAGCCTCAGGCCTGAAGGACAAGGCTAAACAGGTAGAAGAGCTGAATAATGAGGGGCTGTGACCCAGGGTACACAGAAACAAGGCTGAGTGGGGACTCACTGAGTAATGGCTGGAGAGCCAGACCCGGCTGGTGACTTGCACTTGGGAGCAGGACCTGCAGGCCAGCCCTGAGCCATACAGGGTCAAGAGGGGATCCAACTTGGGGCCGGTCACTGTGCAACCACTGTGGGGCTGGAGAGGCTTGAGTACAGTGTAGTTTCTCTCATTTGAGAGTCAGACTTTCTGAGAATAGGCCTGAGACGTGTGATTGAGGCAATGCAAGACCACACCTGGTCTCTGCCTAAGTCCACTGGGAGTGCTGGGGTCAAGCATGATGGGCCTCAGAGGAAGGGGGAGGAGGAAGGGAATTTGGTGATGCTTCCTTGACACTGTGATGGGGAGTGGACAGTTGTACTCTGAGGTTGGAAGTTGAAGTCTACAAGGCCCGATGGGGGGACAGATGACCTCTGTTCTCTCCTGCCTAGTCCTCCTTGCCTGGTGACTTAAGTCCACGTATTCTGATGTGACAGGTTTGAACCCAGAGCCTGGAAGGAGGCAGGGAGTTGAGGGTTTGCAGGCTAGGCAAGGAATCAGTCCTGCTGGCCTGCCCACAGGGTTCCACTATGTATGGGTGGGATGGATGGCCATCATTCCCATTTCCAGGATGGAAGAGATGGATGCAATCAACTTCTCATTCTCCAGGATTAGTCCTATGCCAGAGGTTTGGTGCCAGTCCTGCTGGCAAGGCTTCCATGGCCACTAGAAGGAGCTGGAACTGCCTTGGTGAGAGGACCTTGTACTGCTTGACCCATGTGTGTATCTGACCATCTCCATATATCCCCATGGTGATCTGTCACAAACCAATTGCTGGGGTACCAAGTGGCCAAGGCCAGGTTATCTGTTGGCAGCATCATCCTGTCAACATAGAGATTGTACCCTTTATGGTACATTCTGCCCACTCTCTTGAAGATCCATCCTCTTCTCCAGGATTTCTTTCCCAGATTTTTCAATCGTGCCCTTTTTATGTCCCTGGTAAAGCAAGTAGTTTATTGGCCACAGCTCTTGAGTCCACCTATACACTGACCTTGGACCATGTTTCTCTGCGCACGCTGTGATGGAGTGACACCCTTTCCCACTATCCTGCAGGAACCCCTCTGAGTGCTGCGGGGTTTTAACTACCGTGCCTGTTGGACTTATACTTCATCCTGAGCAAACTCATGCTCTTCCTCAATATCAGCTGTTTATAGCAAAGCCCGTCTTCCTGTGCCTGTGAACTCAGAAGTTGATCCAACAGTGAGATGTGACCTAGGCTCTGCCGTATCAACTCCTCAGTTACCTTGTTTCCTTTGGACCTGATCTTGGCTGCTTTACTCCAGTCTTGAAGGACTTCTTCATTTCATGACCAATGGCCAACCTTAGGACTTTGCAGGTCTGACAGTAGCCAGCATGTGATGCGTAGTTTTGGCCAAATGGTGACTTAGACCCCCCAAGGTCTGACATACACGTTTACCAGGAACAAAAGACATATCAGGAGCTGAACCAGTGCACATTTCTCTTTTTTAGGAGGCATAGCCTTGACCCAGAACCTCAGGGATCTTCACTGTGACCCTTCTGTTAGAAAAGCCCGCGGTTCCTTCTGGCTTCACTCTATAGTGAGATCCAAGTAGCATGGCTGTTTTACTGCAGCCTAGACCTGCTGTAGACCCCTTTCTATCACTGGACTCCACTCACACCTCCTAGCCTCTGGCAGTATTTGATAAAAGATTATGGCAGCCTGGCTAAGTGTGCAATATGCTGCCTTCAAAGCCCAAATGGACTCACACCAAGCATCATATTCTTTTCGTAGGTGTTGGACACACAAGATGCAATAATCTCTTACTGAAGTGACTATCCTAACACGCACTATAGCCCTGGCTCCCTCCAGCTCCACGAAGTTGTAGCTCTGACTCCAAGTGGGCTTTTTCTTCTCCCCTTCAGAGGGCCTGAATCTCTCCAATGCACCCAGAGTACTGCCGCTACATACCGTCATGCCTGATGAATGCAAGTTCATCAAGACAGTGACCAGTGTGATACTCTGTGGCTTGTGCAAATGGTCCACAGTTTCCAGACTGCATCAGGGCAGAAAACAGAATGAATTTGGCCCTTGGCAAAGACCATGGATGAGTACTGTGATCCAGCCCCTGCGCAATGGACTCCCTCTGAGCATCCTCCCTGATACCATAGAAAAGAATGCATTTGCCAAGACAGTGGTAACGAACGATGGATATGTGTTTGGCTCTGCTCCAGTCAAGACATCCCACCTGGCAGGACAACCAGCACTGGGATCCCACTGGGCTGAGTGGGCAGGAGCTCCAGCCAGACTACACAAAGACAAGACTGGGAAATGAAATGGAGGTATGTTGGGGCCACCACCACTGCCTCCTTTGAGGTTTTGAGGATGAAACTAATCAGTGATGTTTTTCCTGAGATGCAATGTTGTTGGTTTACTAACTTGGTAGGGGGTCCATGGGGATCAGGGCATTCATGTGGCCTTCCTACCACAATAAATATTATCCTACAGTCCTGGAAATCCAAGTTAATCCAGGCAGCTGTTCAGTAAGTCCATTCCAATGTTACTTTCTGGAATTGAAGGCAAGATCAGAGGATGAATCCATGCACTTAGAGGAAGTGGATCAGGACCTGCTTATTGCCCAACGCCCAAACAACTCTATTCATGGCAGTGGGGATGGGAGCGCCAGAAAACATTCTGCATCTCTGGCTACAGCAATCAACTTGAACCTTTTACACAGGATCTAGAAAATTCTACACAGGTTCATTTTTCCAGATTAGGTTAACCGACTAAGCAGTTTTAAGTCCCTTTGGGGGATAGACTGGGGGTTGCTGTGATGTGTAGGCTCCCTCTTCATGGCGACACCTGTTCTCTCTTTCATTTGGCAGTTTCTGGGTCTGAGATGGGACTAGATCTGGGCAAGTGGCTGTGACTTTCCATGAGGGCTCTGTGCTCTCATGTGCATCTTGTTTTTGTTTTGTTTTGTTTCTGTACTTGAGTTCGTACATCATCGTGTGCATCCTTGACTAGCCTGCCGCCACCACCGCTGGGACCCAGGGCTCTGCCTTCCCTCGTTTGGCCCACAGCCGGCTGAGCAGAAGAGCTGTGGTCCTCTCCTCAGCTTGGCATCCAGGGCATCTCTGGGCCAGGCAAGAGGTAGGGAGTTCACTTTGTAAAATTAACCTCCTGACCTGTTTTTCAAATTCTCTGCAATTTCAGGCAGAATACAGAACCCAACTTCAGGGACAGGGGCAGGAGCATGGATTGTGTGCCTGAGGAACACCCCAATGTTCCTCCCTCATGGAGGCACATAAGAATTCAGAGATACCCTGCTGCAGGCCCCGAGGAAAGCCCCATGGAAGGACTCTCCCCTCCTGGGAATGGAGTTTGGTGGCCTTCAACCAATTCCCACTTCAGCCAGTGCAGGACCTGAGGCATCTGAGATTGACAGGTAAGTGACCCATAATCCTCTTGAGATCTGGGATCAGTCCCCTCCCTGAGGCTGCTGAGTCTAATGAGATACTGGATTCCAGCAATGGGGTGAGGCAGGAGGGAATCAGAAAATGCCATCTATGCACTGAGGATCAGGAAAGGGGAAGGTCAGAGTCCAAACAAAACATTCGCAAGGCAGAAGGGACTAATGCAACTCTGTGAGCTACCAGCTGATGTGTAAACCTACTAAATTTGCTATTTAAAAGATAGAGCTTTTCAGATGATTTTAAAGACGCAATCATTCCAGTATAGTCTCTCAGTGTAAAATTCATATAGCTGCAAACACCAGAGGAACAGAAAGTAGGGCCTCGAGAGTCTGGGATTTGTAGTTCTCCCATGTGGAGGAGGCTGAGCTGGGCAGCCCGTGCTTGCAGTCACCACTACAGGGACCCTGGACTGACCCTCTGCCTGTAGAGCAGAAGAGCTCTGGTCCCCTACTCCTCAGATGGCCTCCAGGGCATCTCTTGGTCAGGCAACAAGCAGGGTATTCACTTTGTTTAATTAACCTCCTGACATGTTTTTTAAATCCTCTGCAAGTTCAGACTGGACAAAAACCCAGGACTCAGGGACAGAGACAGAAGCACAGATGATGTGCATGAGAAGCACCCCAATGTGCCTTCTACAAGGAGGCAGGTAAGAATCCAAGGATACCCTGCTGCAGCAAGCCCTGTGGAAGGAATCTTCCCTTACAGGAACGAGGAGCTTGGTGGCCTTCAGCCAATTCTCACGTCAGCCAGGGCAGGGATTGACAGGTAAGTGATCAGTGATCCTCTTGAGATGTGGTGCCAGTCCCCTCCCTGAGGCTGCTGAGTCTACAGGAACCAAATAATCAGCCCCAACTTTCAGTCACTTACCTCCTCACACCAATGTGTCCCTGCCACTCCCAGCATGAGGGCCACTGCCCTGAGAAAAGCAGTGTCTCTGCCTGGTTAAGTAGAAGTGGTGGCGTTGATGACTTTCAATCTTGTGATGTCTTATGTGACCGACAGACCTGTTATCTCAGAGAAAACTCAAGGACAGGTGCAGGCCAGTTGGGGTGATTTAGGAGGTCTCCCAAGATAGGCATCTGGCTTGAGACCTGTGGACAAGGGATGACCAGGTGTAGGAGCTGAGACATGGGGGACTGTGACCCTGGATAGCACAAACAAGGCTGCATGGGACCCACAGAGCAATGGCTGGGGCCAGAGCTGGCCAGCACCTCTGCACTTGGGAGCTAGACTGGCAGGACTGCCCAGAGCCATGCAGTGTCAGGAGGGACTGCATCTGTGTGCTGGGTACTGGGCAACCAGGCTGAGGTGCTAGAGAGGTGTGGGCACAATGCCATTCCTCTCATTTGAGAGGTAAACTCTCTGGGACTAGGCCTGTTACGCTGGCCTGGAGTAGCTGCAAGACAGACCGTGGTCTCTGCCTACACCTTTGTGAGTGCTGGGGCCAAGCACAATGGGCCTGAGGAAGGTATGGGAGGAAGGGAATTTAGTTACATTTCTGTGACATTGGGTTGGGAAGTGGACAGTTGTACCCTGGGGTAGTGAACTGGAGGCTGTGTGGCACTGGAGGTGGGACAGTTGGCTTCTGTTTTTCCCAGCCCAGTCTTTCTTGCCTGGTCTTAGGACCCCTTGAACTGATGTGACAGGAATGAGCCCCAAACCTGAAGGCAACTGGTAGTTGAGGGCTCGCAGGCTGGGTAAGGGGTGGACCCTGCTGGCCTGCTCACAGAGTTCCACTGTGCATGGGTGGGAGGGATGACCATGAGTCCCTTTTCCTGGGCAGAAGGGATAGATACAATCAAATTCCACCACCAGGTGGTTGGTCTTCTCTCACTCTCCAGGGTTAGTCCTTTGCCAGGGGCTAGGTGCCAGTCCTGCTGACAGGGCAGACATGGGCAGCAGCAGGAGCTAGAACTGTCTTGGTGAGAGGATCTTGTGCTGTTTGACCCATGTATGCATCTGGCCATCTCCATCTGTTGCTATGCTATGGTTATCTGTTACAGGCACATTGCTGGGACACTGAATGGTCAAAGCTGGTCATTTGTCGGCTGAGACGTCCTGCCAACGTAGAGATTGTTCCCTTTCTGATACACTTTGCACCCTCTCCCGAATGTTCACCTTTCTCTCTAAACTTTCTTTCACAGATATTTCAATCTTGCCCTTTCCATGTACCTGGTCAAGCAGCAAGGTCAGCAAGGTCATTGGCCACAGCTCATGAGTTCATCTACACACTTACCTTGGACTATGTCTCTCCTCACATGCTGTGTAGGAGTGATGCCTGCCTGAGTTCTGCCCATGGCACAGTTCCTCTCCCCCTATTTTCCAGGAACCCCTCTGAGTGGATGTGGGGTTTAGCTACAGTCCCTGTTGGACTTATTCTTCATCCTGGGCCAACTCATGCATGAGCCCAGCTCTGACTCTTCCTCATGTCAGCTGCTCATAGCAAAACCTACCTTCCCATGTGGCAGTAGCTATGAACCAACCAGAAATGTTGACCAATAAAAGAGAGGTGACCTGGACTGTGCCTTATATAATCTTGTCGGTTGCCTCTGGACCTCTATCTGGTATTGAAGAACTTTATTTTATGACCAATGACAGACATCAGGACTAGGCAGGTCTGGCAGCAGCCAGCTTTGGATGGGCAGTTTTAGCCATGTAGTAATTTGGACCCCATGGTAAAACATGGACAAATGGCATGTCAGGAGTTATTTTTAGTGGTGCATTTTCTGCTTCAAGAGGTTGTCATTAGGGATCTGCACTGTGACTCTTCTGTTGGGACAAGTCTAAGGCTCCAGCTGGCTTCACTCTCTGTAGTGCTGACTTCCACTCTTCAGCTGACTCCACACTCTTCCCAGTCATGAGGTCTAAGCAGCATGGCTAGACCTGCTGTAGACCCCTTTCTCTCACTGGGCTCAACTTCAGCTCCTAGCCTCTGGCAGTAGTTAATAAACAGTTCATGGCAGCATGGCTAAGTGTGCAATATGCTGCCTTCAAAACCCAAATAAACTCACATCAAGCAGCATATTCCTTTTGCAGTGGTTGGACACACAAGACACAATAATCTCTTACTGGAATAAATGTCCTAACATGCATCAGAGTCCTGGTTCTCTCCAGCTCCACTGAAATTGTAGCTCTGACTCCAGGTAGGCTTGGTCTCCTCCTCTTCAGTGGACCTGAATCTCTCTGGAGATTCAGAGAGAATGCACCCAGAGTGCTTCCACTACTCACCAACATGGCTAATAAACACAAAGTCATCAGGACAGTGGCCAAGGTGATACTCTGAAGCTTGTGCAGATGGTCCACAGTTTCCAGGCTGCATCAGGGCAGACAACAGGACTAATATGACACTGGGGTAGACCATGGCTGTGTACTGTGATCCAGTCTCTAAACAATGTACTCCCTCTGACGTCCTCCCTGATGCCACAGAAAAGAATGCATCTACCAAGTCAGTGGTCAGAAAACATGAATGTGAAGCCAATGTTTTGCTCCAATCAAGACATCCTACCTGGCAGAACAACCAGCACTGGGATCCCGCTAGGTTGAGTGGACAGCAGCTCCATCCAGTCTATACAAAAACAAGACTGAGACACTAAATGTGGGTATGTTGGGGCCTCTGCATCTGCCTCCTTTGAGGATTTGAGGGTGGGACTAATCAGTGGTGTTTCCCCTGAAATGCAACGTTGTTGATTTACTAATTTGGTAGGGAATCCAGGGGATCAGGGCATCCACGTGGCTTTCCTACTACAATCGATATTATGCCACAATCCTGGTAACCCAAATTAGTCTGGCCAACTGTTCAGTAAATCTTTTCCAATGCTACTTTCTGAAATTGGCGGCAACATCAGAGGATGAGTCCATGTAAAAAGAGGTCATAAGTCAGGACTCTGCTTAGTGCCCAACCCCCTACACATCCCAACTCATGGCAGTGGGGAGGGGAGTGCCAGACAACATTCTGCATCTCTGGCTACAGCATCAACTTCAGTCTTTTAGCCAATCATCTTTAAAAAGTCAGTCATGCTCCCTTTCCCAGCATAGGATTAACTGAATAAGTGGCTTTAAGTCCATTTGGGAAAAGACTAGGAGTTGCTGGGATGGCTCTATTCCCCTCTTCATGGGGACACCTTTTCTCTCCTTCAGTCAGTAGTCCTAGGTCTGAGATGGGACTGAGTCTGGGCAAGTGACTTTGACTTTCCATGGGGACCCTGATCTCTGTGCTCTCATGTGCAACCTGGTTTATTTATTTATTATACTGGGGTTCTTATATTCTCACATTCATCCTTGATCATGTTAGACACTGTATTAAGAAGAACATTAGTGGCCCTGGGAGCTCTGTGCCCTGTGATCAGATGTGTGAGTCTCTAGGGGTCAGATCCCCCAGGAGCAATTCCCTTCCCTGTTCATCTCAATGATTCTGCCTGTCTTGACTCTGACAGGCATCTGGGGTCCTTCTATTCTGGACTCTCCCTCCAGGATAATGTGGAGTACCCAGTCTTGTCTCACATCTTTCCTCAGCCCCCACCTGCAGATGACAGGCACCACTCAGCTTGTCAGCAGTGGTGGTGAGCATTTTGTCCTGGTTACCCTCAGGCCCTCTGAAAGAACCTGTGCAGTGGGTATGCAATGTGCCTTCTGTAGTGACTTCTTCCAGTATGTCCACATCACAGAGTTCTGTGACCATTCCCCACAGGGGCACTAGCTTTTACTTGTCCACTTGTGTAATGAGGGTCATCACTGCTTCCAGGCTCCCAGCAGAAAGACACAGCCCTGCAAGGTCCCCATAGGACCACCTCACAGCTTGCTCCCTTAACAAATGAGATACTGGATTCCAGCAGTGAATTGAGGCATGAGAGAAGCAGAAGATGCCATGGATGCAATGAGCCTCGGGGGAAGGGAAAGTCAGAGTCCAAACAAAACACTCGACCAGGTGGGAGGGACTAACACAACTCTGTAAGCCACCACCTCATGGGTAAACCTACTAAATTTGCTATTTAAAAGACAGAGCATTTCAGATAATGTTTAATGACACATGCATCCCAGTATAGTCTCTTAGTGTAAAACCCGTACAGCTGCAAATGCTGGAGGAACTGATCGCAGGGGCCTTGTGAGTATGGGATTTGTAGTTCTCTGATGCAGAGGAGGTTGAGATGGACAGACTAGCCTGCCACCACCACTGCAGGGACTCAGGGCTCTGCCACCCTGTGGGTGGTCCTCGGCCTACTGAGCAGAATAGCTGTGGTATCCTCCTCAGCTTGGCATCCAGGGCATCCCTGGAACTGACAAGAGGCAGATAATTCACTTTGTTAATTAACCTCCTGACTTGTTTTTCAAATTCTCTGCAATTTCAGGCAGGACACAGAACCCAACCTTAGGGACAGGGCAGGAACACAGATGGTGTGCCTGAGGAACACCCCAATGTTCCTCCCCCAGGGAGGGAGATAAGAATTCAGAGACACCCTGCTACAGGCCCCAGTAAAAGCCCCTTGGAAGGAATCTCCCCTCCTGAGAATGAGGAGCTTGGTGGCCTTCAACCAATTCCTACTTCAGCCAGTGCAGGGCCTGACAGGTAAGTGACCCATAATCCTCTTGAGATCTAAGATCAGCCCCTTCCCTGATTCTGCTGAGTCTACAGCAATGGTGTCATCAGCCCAGACCAATCACACACCTCCTCACATATTCCCAGCACAAGGGCTCCTGCCCTGAGTGATAGGCTGTGTCCCTACATGGTGGAATAGAAGTGGTGGCATTGATTGTATTCAATTTTGTGATGCCTTATGTGACTGACAGGCCTACTGTCCTAGAAAACACTCAAGGCCAGGATGCAGAGCTGGAGTGATTAGGGAAGTCCCCTAAAGCAAAAGTCTTGCTTGAGACCTGAAGGACAAGGGCTGGCCAGGTGGAGTCGGAGCTAGCTGGCAACTCTGTACTTGCCTTGACTGACAGGACTTCCCAGGCCATGCAAAGACAGAAGGGGCTGCCACAGTGGGCTGGGCAGTGTGCAACCAGGCTGAGGTGCTAGGGAGGAGTGGGCACAACTCGTTTGTGATGCAAATTCTCTAAGACTAGGCCTGAGATGCTGATGCTAGCCTGGGGCAGCCCAACAGGGCCAACTGGGGGTGAAGGGGCTGACCATTATGGGCCCAAAAAAGGGAATTTAGTCTTGTTTCCTTGACACTGGAGTGGGGACTGAACAGTTTTGAGTTGGAGTCTTCGTGGCATCGGAAGTGGAGCAGATGACCTCTGTGTTCTCAGCCCAGCCTTCCTTGCCTGGTGACTTTGGACCACATGTACTGATATGACAGGATTGAGCCCACAGCCTGAAAGGTTACTGAGAGTTGAGGTTTCCAGCCCACCTTCTTATAAGGCTGTGACCATGAGCTCCAGGGAAGTGTTGATTCAATTGTGAGAGTTGACCTGGGCTCTGACGTATCAACTCACGCAGTTACCACGTTTCCTCTGGACCCTGATCTTGGATGCTTGATTTCCATCTTAAAGGACATCTTTATTTCATGAGCAATGACCAACCATAGGACTTGGTGTGTCTGACAGTAGCCGGCGTTGGTTGGGTAGTTTTGGCCAAATGGTGACTTGGACCCTCATGGTCTGACACTCACTTTTTACGAGGGAACAAAGACATGTCAGGAGCTGTTTTCAGGGGCACATTTCTCTGCTTCAGGAGGCTTAACCTTGACCCAGAAGCTTAGAGATCGGCACTGTGACCCTTCTGTTGGGACTAGCCTGAGGTTCCTCCTGGCTTTACTCTCTATAGTGAGATCTTCCAGGTCATGAGGTCCAAGCAGCATGGCTGTTTTACTGCTGCCTAGATCTGCTGCAGACCCCTTTCTATCACTGGCGCCACTCACAGCTCCTAGCTTCTGGCAGTATTTGATAAACAGATTATGGCAGCTTGGCCAAGTGTGGAATGTGCTGCCTTCAAAGCCCAAACAGACTCACAGCAAGCATCGTAATCCTTTTCCAATGGTTGGACACACAAGATGCAATAATCTCTTACTAGAGCGAATGTCCTAACATGCACTAGAGCCCTGGTTCCCTCCAGCTCCACTGAAGTTGTAGGTCTGACTCCACATAGGCTTTGTCTCTTCCCCTTCAAGGGGCCTTAATCTCTTCAATGCACCCAGAGTACTTCCCATTACTTACTATCATGCCTGATGAGCACAAGATCATCAAGATAGGACAATGACCAATGTGATACCCTGAAGCTTGTGTAGATAGTTCACAGTTTCCAGACTGCGTCTATATATAGAACTAATATAACCTCTGGGGTAGACCGTGACTGTGTACTGTGATCAAGCCTCTAAACAATGTACTCTCTCTGACCATCCTCCCTGAGCCATTGAAAAGAAGGCATTCACCGAGTCAGTGGTCACAAAACATGGATAGGAGGCCATTACTTTGCTCCAGTCAAGACAACCCACCTGTCAGGACAACCAGCACTCAGATCCCACTGGGCTGTGTGGGCAGCAGCTCCTTTCAGTCTGTGCAAAGACAAGACTAGGACACTAAATGTGGGTATGTCGGGGCCTCCACATCTGCCTCCTTTGAGGATTTGAGGATGGGACTAATCAGTGGCATTTCCCCTGTGATGCAATGTTGTTGAGTCACTAATTTGGAAGGGGATCCAGGGGGATCAGCTCATCCACATGGCCTTTCTACTGTAATCGATGTTATCCCACAGTCATGGGAACCCAAGTAGTTCAACCAGTTTTTCAGTAAGTCCATTCCAATGCTACTTTTTGGAACTGAAGGTAAGATCAGAAATGTGCTCATGTAACCAAAGGTCATGGGTCAGGACTCTGCTTATTGTCCAACCTACACATTTCAACTCATGTAACCAGGGACGACATTTTACATCTCTGGCTACAGCATTAACTTCAGTCTTTTACCCAATCATCTTTAAAAATGTGCACATGCTACTTTTCCCAGCATAGAGTTAGCTGAAAAAGTGGCTTTAAATCCATTTGGGAAAAGACAAGGGGTTGATGGGAAGATTCAATCTCCCTCTTCATGGGGACACCTGTTCTCTCCTTCAGTTGGTAGGTTCTGTGTCTGAGATAGGACTGAATCTGAGCAAAAGGCTGTGAATCTCCATGGGAACCCTGATCTCTGTGCTCTCATGTGCAATCTGGTTCATTTATTTATTTGTTTGTCTGTTTATTTATGAATTTAAGCTCTATACTTGAGTTCTAACATCATCACGTACATCCCTGATTGTGTTGGCTACTGTGTATTAAGCAGGACATTGGTGCCCCTGGGAGTAACGTACCCTGTGAGCAGGTGCATGAGTCTCTGGGGGTCTATCCTCTTCCCTGTTCATCACAATGATTTTGCCAGTCTTGACTCTGACAAGCATCGGGGGCCCTTCTATTCTGGACTCTCACTCCAGGAAAATGTGGGGACCCCAGTCTTGTCACACATCTTTTCTCAGCCTCCACCTGCAGAAGACAGGCACCACTGAGTTTGTCAGTGGTGCTGGTGCCCCTCACAAAGCGTCTTGTCTTGGTGAAGCAGGACACTGTCTCTCAGGCCCTCTGAAAGAACCAGCTCAGTGAGTGGTTTTGCAGTGGCATCTTCCAGCATGTCCACTTCACAGAACTCTGTACCCATCCCCTGCAGGGGTCCTAGCATCCACTTATCCACTAGTGTAACAAGGGTCATCTCTGCCTCCGGGCTTCCAGGAAAAAGACACGGGGCCTGCTGGGTCCCTATAGGACCACCTCATAGCTGGCCCACTGGACATATGACATACCGGAGTTCAGCAACAGGGTGAGGAATGAGGGAATCAGAAAATGTCATCCATGCACTGAAGCTCAGGAAAGTGGAAGGTCAGAGTCCAAACAAAACACTCAACAAGGCAGAAGGGACTAACACAACTCAGTCAGCCACCACCTTATGTGCAAACCTACTAAGTTTGCAATTTAAAAGATAGAGCGTTTCAGATGATCTTTCAAGACACAGTCATCCCAGTATAGTCTCTCAGTGTAAAACTCATATAGCTGCAAACACCAGAGGAAGAGAACACAGGAGCCTCATGAGTCTGGGATTTGTTGTTCTCACATGTGGAGGAGGCTGAACTGGGCAGACCACGCTTGCAGTCACCACTGAGGGACCCTGGACTGGTCCTCTGCCTGTAGAACAGAAGAGCTGTGGTCCCTTCCTCTTCAGATGGCCTCCAGAGCATCCCTCCAGGCAGGGAGTTCACTCTGTTTGACTAACCTCCTGACTTATTTTTTAATTTCTCTGCAATTTCAGATGGGACACAAAGCTGGGCCTCTGGGACAGGGGCAGGAGCTCAAATGATGTGCATGAGAAGCACTCCAATGTGCCTTCCCCTGGGAGACAGATAAGAGTCCTGGGAAACTCTGCTGCAACTTCCATGGAAAGCCCCATGGAAGGAATCTTCCCTTATGGGAATGAGGAGCTTGGTGGCCTTCAGCCAATTCCCATGTCAGCCAATGCAGGACCTGAGGCATCTGAGATTGACAGGTAAGTGACCAGTGATTCTCTTGAGATCTAGGGTCAGTCCCCTCCCTAAAAGATAGGACATGTCTCTGCATGGTAGAGCATTAGTGGTGGCGATGATTGCGTCAATTTTGTGATGCCTTATTTTGCCAGCAGGGCTACTGTCCCACGTGCTAGGGAGGTGTGGGCACAATACCATTCCTCTCATTTGAGAGGAAAACTCTCTGAGACAAGGCCTGAGATGCTGAAATGGGGTAACTGCAATATATCCCCCAGTCTCTGCCAAGGTCCACTGTGAGTGAAAGAGCCAATCATTATGGGTCCAGAGGAAGGTGGAGGAGGAAGGGAATTTAGTCATGTTTCCTTGACTTTGGGGAGGGGAGTGAATAGCTGTGAGTTGGAGTCATAGGGGCACCAGCAGGAGGCAGATGACCTCTGTCTTCTCAGTCAATCCTCCTTGCTGGTGACTCTGGGTCATGTGTACTGATGTGACAGGATTGAGCCCAGAGCCCGGAAGGTGGTTGGGAGTTGAGGGTTTCCAGGGTGGGCACTACTGGCCCACCCTCAGAGTGCTACTGTACATGGTTGGGAGAGATGGCCATCACTCTCATTTCCAAGGTGGAAGAGATCGATGCAATCAACTTTCACCCAACGGGGGGCTGGTCTTATCACATTCTCCAGGGTTACTCCTGTGCTAAAGGCTTAGTGCCTGTCCTGCTGGCAGGGCAGACATGGGCAGCATCAGGAGCTGGAACTGCCTTGGTGAGAGGATCTTGTACTGCTTGACCCATGTATGCCTATGACCATCTCCATCTGCTGTCATGATGATCTGTTACAAGGACATTACCAGGGCAACGGATGGTCAAGGCTAGGCCCTCTGTCAGCTGAGGCATCCGATTATATTAACTTGGAGATTGTACCTATTCTGGCACATTTGGCACCCTCTCCCATAGGTCCACCCTCCTCTCCAGGCTTTCTTCCCAAATCTTTCACTTCACCCTTTCCATGACCCTGGTCTAGCAGTTTGGCCATTGGCCACAGTTCATGGGTCCACCCTTACTTTGGACTATGTCTCTCTGCAAGCACGGTGAAGGCATGATGCCCTGCCTGTCATTCTGCTCATGGCCAGAGTTCCTCTCACTCTGTCCTCCAGGAACCCCACTGAGTGAACCTATGGTTTAGCTACATAGTCCATGTTGAACTTATTTTTCATCCTGAGCCAACTATTCATGAGCCAAGCTCTGTCTCTTCATCATGTCAACTGCACATAACAAAGTCCACCTTCCTGTAAGACTGTGGCTGTGAACTAAGGAGATGTATTGAATCGGTTGTGAGAGTTGACCTGGACTCTGACTTATCGACACGCACAGTTATCTTATTTTCTTTGGGCCCCAGTGCTAGATGCTTGATTCCAGTCCTGAAGGACCTCTTCATTTCATGACCAGTGGACCACCTGAAAACTTGGCGGGTCTGACGGTAGTCAGCTTATGATGGGCAGTTTTATCCAAATGGTGACTTGGACTCCCATGGTTTGATACTCACTTTTTACCAGGGATCAAGTGCAACAGAGGAGTTGTTTTTTGTGATGTATTTATCTTATTCAGGAGGCATAACCTTGACCGAGAACCTTGGAGATCTGGACTGTGACCCATTTGTTCGGACTAACCCGAGCCTCCTCCTGGCTTCAGTCTATTGTGAGATCTTCCTGGTCATGTGATCCATACAGCATGGCTGTTTTTACTACAGCCTAGAGCTGCTGCAGACCACTGCCTGTCACTGAGCCCCACGCATAGCTACTTGTCTCTGGCAGTATTTGATAAACAGGTCACAACATAGTCAAGTGTGGCATGTGCTGCCTTCAAAGCCCAACCATCGCATTCTTTTTGTTGTGATAAAGACAAGTAAGATGCAATCTTTCTTACTCTGGAGAGAATGTCCTGACATGCACTAAACCCCTGGGACCCTAAAGCTCCACTGATGTAGCAACCCCAACTCTGTGTAGGGTTTGTCTCCTACCCTTCAATAGGCCTGAATCTCTCCACTGCATCCAGAGTACTCTCACGTCAGGTTATCAAGATAATGACCAGTGTGATACTCTGCAGCATATGCAAATGGTCCACATTTTTCAGATTGTATCAGGGCAGAGAATAGAGCTAAAATGGCCCTGAGGATAGACCAGGGGTGTGTACTGTTGTCCAGTTCGTGCACAGTGGATGCCTCTGACCATCCTCCTTGATGCCACAGAAAAGAATGCATTCACTGGGTCAGTGGTCATAAACCACGAATGTGAAGCTTTTGCTCTGCTTCAGTCAAGTCATCCCACCCAGCAGGACAACTAGCGCTGGCATCCTACTGGGCTGAAGGGACAGCACCTCTGTTCAGTCTATGCAGGGTCAAGGCTCAAACACTAAATGAGGATATATTGGCACCTCTGCACCTGCCTCTTTTGAAGTTTTGAGGGTATGACTAATCAGTGAAGTTTTTTCTGAGATGTGATGTTGTTGATTTACTAATATGTTAGGAGATCCAGGGAATCAAGGCATCCATGTGGCCTTCCTATTACAATAAGTCTTATCCCACAGTCCTTGGAACCCAAGTTAGAGTTTGGCCAGCTGCACCCAAAGACTATGGGTCAGGACTCTGCTTATTGTCCAAGCCCCCCTCATCAGGGTGGAAGAGAGCACATGATAAAAATCTGTGTCTGTGGCTGCAACATCACCTGAGCATTTTATTCACTTGAAAAATCTGCGCATGCTCCTTTTCCCAGCATTGGGTTAACTGAATAAGTGACTTTAAGTCCCTTTGGAAAGACTGGGGGTTGCTTTGATGGTGCAGGCTCCCTCCTCATGGGAACACCTGTTCTCTCTTTCAGTCGGTAGATTCTAACTGAATCTGAGCAAGGGGCCTTGACTTTGCACAGGGGCACAGACTTGCAGGAACCCACCTCCATCCTTAATCATGTTGGCCGATGTATACTAAGAAGAATTTGGCTGTCCTGGTAGCACTGTGTACCCCAAGATGGTACACGGGTTTAGGTGGGTTAGGCCCCCCTGGAGCCATCCCACTCCTTGTTCATCACCATGATTCTTGCCTATCTTGACTCTGAGGCCCTTCTATTGACATCTGGGGCTCTTCTATTCTGGACTCTTCCTCCAGGATGATGTAGGGAGCCCAGTCTTGTCATACATCTCCCCTTGGCCTACAGAGGATAGCCACCATTAAGTGTGACAGTGGTGCTGGTGTTCTTCACAAAGCATCTGTGTCATCCTGGTGAAGGATCCCAACTATCCCAGGCCCTCTGGAAGAATCTGTGTTGTGGATAAGTTATGGGCCTTCTTTAGTGGCATCTTCAATTATGTCCACTTCCTGGAGCTCTGTGATCCTGACCCACAGGAACCCTAGCCTTGAGTGCTCACTTTTGTGAGAGGGTCATTGCTACTTCCAGGTTCCTAGTAGAAAGATGTGGGACCAGCTGGGCCCCCACAGGACCACCTCTGCCTGCCCCCTGGAAAAATGAGATGCTGGGTTCCAGCAATGGGGTGGGGAATGAAGAAAACAGAAATGCCATGGATGCTATGAGGCCCAAGGAAGAGGAGGGGAAGGGGAAGGTCAGAGTCCAAACAAAACACTCAACCAGGAGGGAGACACTAATGCAATTCTGTCAGTCACCTCTTTATGTGAAAATCTACTAAATTTGCTATTAAGAGACAGAACTTGTCAGATTATCTTTTTTTTTTTGAGTTGGAGTCTCACTCTGTCGCCCAGACTGGAGTGCAGTGGCCGCTCCCAGCCACCGCAGCCTCGACCCGCTGGGCTCCGGTGATCCTTCCGCCTCAGCCTTCCAAGTAGCTGGAACTACAGGTGCGCACTACCACACCTGGCTAATTTTTAATTTATTGTAGAGATGAGGTCTCGCCAAGTTGCCAAGGCGGGTCTCGAACCCGCAAGCTCAGGCAGTCCACTTATCTCATCCTCCCAAAACGAGATTATCTTTTAAAATACTCATTGCTGTGTAGCCTGTCAATGAAAAACTCACATAGCTTCAAATGGTATAGAGAAACAGAACATAGGAGCCTCCCGAGTCCAGGATTTATAGTGTTCCTATGTGGAGGAGGTTGAGCTAGGCAGTCTGCTCCTGCCACCACTACTGCAGGAAAATAGTCCCTGCCCTCCTGCTGTGGCCCTCAGCCTGCTGAGTAGAAGAGCTAGGGTATTCCCCCCAGCAGGGCTTCCAGGGTTTCCCTCTGCTCAGGTTACAGGTAGGGAGTTCACTTTGTTCAATTAACCTCCTGTCTCATTTTTCAGAATTCTCTGGAGTTGCAACAAAACGGGTGGGAAGCTTGGCCTCAGGGACAGAGACAGAACCACACTTTGTGAGGATGGGGAGTACCCCAATGTAGTTCCACCTGGATAGCAAGGAAGAGCCCAGAGATGCCCTACTGTAACTCCCCAGGAAAGCACCAAGGTGGGAATCCATCCCACTGGGAACGAGGAGCTTGGCTGCCTTCAACCGCCCCATCCAGTCCAGTGCAGGGCCTGAGGCATCCAAGAATGACACATAAGTGACTGATGATCCCTCCTCCTGACATCCAAGGTCAGTCCCCTCCCTGAGGCTGCTGGCTCTGCAGCAGTCGAGTGGTCAGCCCCAAGTCTCAGTCACTTGCTTTCTCACACTAATATGTCCCAGCCGCAGTTGTGCCCCACTTCTCCCAGCACAAAGGTTCCCATCCTGAGGGAAAGATTCTGTTCCTGCCAGGCAGAGGTTTCATGGCAGCATGAATGGCTCTCATGTGGCTGACAGGCCTAGTGTCCTGGAGAAAACTGGCAAGCTGGGGTGGTCAGGGAGGTCTCCCCTGGTGGGTGTCAGGCCTAAGGTCTGAAGGACAGGGCTGACCAGGTGGAGGAGCAGAGACACGACGGGCTGTGACCCTGAGAACACAGAAACAAGGCTGGATGGGGGATCATAGAGTTAAGGTTGGGGCCAGATCTGGGCAATGATTCTGTATTTGGGAGCTGGACTGACAGGTCTACCCTAGGCCTTGTTGGGCCCAGGGGTGCTGTATTTGTGGGCTGAGCATGTGCAGGCCTGGTGTGAGCTGAGAAGATATGGGCACAATGCTATTCCTCTTGTTTGAGAGGCAAACTCTCTTGGACTAGGCATGAGACACAGGCCTGAGGCAGCCCCAATATGGCTCCCAGTCTCTGCCTGGGTCCACTGGGAGTGCTGGCGCCAATCACAATGGGCCCTGGAAGAGGGTGGGGGCAGAAGAGAATTTAGTTATGTTTCCTTGACATGGGGTGGGGTGTGGACTGTTGGACCCAGGAGTTTTAGGGAAGCTGTGATTTGGGGGACATTAGAGGTGGGGCAAATGTCCTCTGTTCCTCTAAGCCCAGTCCTTCTTGCCTGGTGACTTAGGGCCCCATGTTCTGATGTGACTAGATGGGTCCTAGAGTCTGGCTGGCTGCTGGGAGGTGAGGGTTGTAGGTCAGGTAAAGAATGGACCCTGCTGGCCTGCCCACAGGGGTTGCTGTACGTGGGTGGGAGGGATGGCTGCCCAGCAGCTTCAACCTCAGTGTTCTCCCTTTGACATGCAGATCTGAGGAGCAGAACCAGGAGCTCACCAGAAAATGGAGAGTGTTTCTCAGAGACACAGAGGAAAGGGGACCCCAGGCTCTGAGGTGAGTCAGGGTGCTGCTTGTAGCCAAGGCTCCCACATCTGCTGGACCTAGACTGGCCCTGGCCAGACACTTCTGGCTCTTGGCTCTGAGTCTTCAAAAATGGGTGGCAAGTAGGGGGGAAGCCTCTCCAGCCTCTGCCCCATGCCAGATCCCAGATGAGGGGCACCCTCCCATGGGGCCCTGACTTCACTCATCAGACTCAGGAATGTCCCCATCCCTAAACACTCTATCCCCAAACACTGGCCTCCTACACGCTGACAAACCTCTCCCAAAGAGGGAAAGGCCAGAGTCACCTCCTCACCTCTGTCCTCAGCCCTCCACCTTACTGCCCTGCTCACGGCATTCTTATGGCCTCTGCCTAGGTCTTGGCAAGCCAGTGAAAGGGTCTGGGGACCTAAGACACAGAGATAGCCTGTCATTCCATGAGCAATGGAATAGCAGGGAAGGATGACTGGTGATGGTCTTAAGGCAAGAGTGTCCACATGGTCCAACCTCTACCTCTACAGGAGCAAGGCCAAGAGCAGGTATCCCCTAGAGAGGAGCAGCTGTCTGGCAGTGAGTCTCCCATACCAGTCTCAGCTCTCCAGCCCTACCCCCTGGGAGCTAGTTCCTGAAGAGATGAATAACTCCAAGAAGTTCATGGTTGGGGGCAGAGGAAGAGGGGTATTCATGCTTCTGCCTCAGAAGTTCCCAACCTGCGTCCTGACCCACGTTCTCCCTCAGATCCCCCAGCTGGAGGTGGGAACAGATGGTGTTAGGGACACAGATTCCAGTTGGATTCCCAGGCTCAGGATTCCTAAGAGTCCATCTGGGGAGAAGGGGTCGAAAGCAGGATGGAGACAAGCAGGGAGGTGGTCTCCATGGATTCCATCTGACTCTGCCTGGAAGCAGCCAGTCACCGGGGTGGGGGCAGGGTGGTGTGTTCCTGACCAGATAGTTCCTGCTTCTGTGGGGGTAAGGGTCCCCTGTAGAAGAGGTTGCTGGGGCTCTGAGCAGCCCAAACTCTCAACCCATGAAAGAGTTTTGGCAGGTGCCAATCAGTTTCCGGTCCCCTCACCTCAGGCAACAGTTGACAGTTACTGCTCTGTGACCTCAAGCAAGTCAGTGAACCCCTCTGAGCTCCAGTGTTCTTATTGAGAAATATGGGAATTATTCCCACAAGCAGGATGTTATAGAACATCTTGGTTTGCACAAACACTATTGATACAGTGTCCAGAGCTTCAAGCCTGGCTCCTGCTGGTATTTTATAAACCTAGAGCGTTTCTGTAGGAATACTGATCTCCCTCTTCTCCCTCCAGCATCTCAAATCTCAGTAAAGCAGTGCCTGCCTGTGTCTCCAGCCAGGAACAGAGCACCTCAGGCCTGACACAGACCCTCTTCCAGACCCAGGACCCTGATCCTGAACCCGACCTCTCTACTCTCTCCCTGAGCTTCACCCCTTGGGACCCATCTCAGTTTACTTGATAACTTTTCTACTCCCATCCAAGGCTTCCTGACCACCTCTAAATGATCTTCCCCATCCCCAACCATTTTCCCCAGCCTGTCCCCAGCCCCCTCCTCACTTCCAGTCAGGTAGTTGCCTTTGGGACTCCTCACGGCCCCCAGAACAATACCTGTCCTGAAGCCATCTAGGGTCAGGCTCAGGCCTGGCTTCCCACCAGCGAGCCTCTGCCCAACAGAGCCAGAGGAAGAACAAGAGACTCAGAGGTGAGACAAGACAGAGCAGAACAGGGTCCCCAGAATGATCCCTTCGTTCAGTGCCCTAGTCTCTATAGGACAATGGGGCTTCAGGGAAAGTTCCTGTCTCAGCCGACTTCCTCATGCAACTGCAGGCAGACAGTGGATGGGAGGACAGGGGATCTCTGCAGATCAGGATGGGACAGGTAGATAGCTTGTCCTCAGAGGGCAGGATCATAAGAAGAGACAAAGGATTTGAGAATCATGGGTTCCGAGGGCTTGGGGCAACCCTGGTGGCCCTGCCTGGAAACAAACTGGGACACACCATATCTGGATGGAGGAGAGTGGACACTACTGTCCAAGACCAAGTTCAGGTAGGCTGCTCAGAGGGGTGGCAAGCCCTGTCCACTGCGTGGCACCCCCCCAGACTGATAGTGGAGGGACCTGACCTCATGCCCAGATGGGACCCCAGGGGGCTCAGGAATCTCTCCTAGGCCTCACCACCATCATGGTCACCATGCTGGTCGCCACTGCCACCCACTCTGGCCTCCAGAGCAGCTTCTCCCCTTCACAGCTTTGCCTGAAAGTGAACTCAAGAGTTTCCCTCTGCTGGGCTAGAATATTGAACAGATTCTTCAGGCAGTGCTCAGGGTGGTCAAGGGTGTCCTGGGGCTGGACAGTTTGGCTCCTCACCTGCAGTGCACCAGGAGGTCACACCTGTGCAAGAATGAATTCAAGTCAAGAAAATATCTGCTCCCCAGCTACTCCCTGGGAAGCAGAGGACCCTCTCCTGTGCCACCTTTCTGGGAATCCCTGTTAAATATTGAGAAATTTGGTAGGCTAGTCATTAAACACAACCATTGTTAGCAAGAAATTGTGTGAATTTACACAGAAATAAATTACCTTAAAATTCAAAGTAATAAAGACTCCAACTTCATCACTTCCTGGTAATTTTACCATGTTTCACCATTATTCCTGGAAGTCGGCTGTGTCTATTTGTTGGGGCTGTATGTGGAACTGTGGGAGCAGGCGAAGCCCCATGGGCAGGCTGAAATCAGCAAACCCCTCGAGGTGGAGCTTGACTTATTGTTTTGCTGATTGTCTAGACTTTAGCCAAAGTGGTGGAGGTGATGTCATACAGGAGATTAAAGGTACACACTTGCTGTGTTTTTAGGCTTTTCAGTGTCAATAGCACAAAACGTTGAAGAATGATTCCTCAGGACCTTGAAACTGTTACCTAATTCAGGAAAGGAGTTGCTCAGGTAAGTGATATATTGATGAGTGAGGGAAGTCCTGACATACATGGTTAGTGTAAAAGGAAATACCCACCAGAACACTACCCTCACTTGCCAATGAAGCCAGTAACTTCATTGCTGAACCAGTTTGTGATGGAGGTTCTTCCTGCTGGTCTGATTGTGTCAGAACCTGGGTGACTTGTGACCATGGGTTGGCTAAGAGAATGAGAATGTGGCAAAAACCAACCAAAGTATATGGAAAATCAATTGGCAATATGGATGGTCTGTAAATTGTGTGCTACGTAGCCTTTCCATCACCATCCCTCGGATCTGCAAAGGATTGGTTGCCAGACCCCCAGAAGATACCTATGAAGGTTACCAGAATCCAAGGATGTTCAGGTCCTTGAAATAAGATGGTGCAGTATTTGCATATAACCTATGCGAATCTTCCCTTGTACTTTAAACCACTGTTCTATAATACCTAATAAAAATTCCATGTAAATAATTGTTAAACTGCATCATTTTTATTTATATTCTCTTTAATGCTGTATTGTTGCTTTGTACTGTTTTTTCCTGCATATTTTTCATCTGAGATTGCTTGAAATCTTAGGAAAGGGAACCCAGGAATAAGGAGGGCCGACTGTAGTACAGCACATCAAGACACTCCCTTTACCTGCAGGGAATGGGCTCCAAGACTCCCAAGTAGAAGCCTGAAGCCACAGGTATACAAACCCTGTACACACTATGGTGTTCTTATACATACATACTTATGACAAACATTAATTTATAAATTAGGCAGAGTAAGAGACTAACAACAATAACTAACAATAAAATAAACACTTGTGATAATACAGTGTTCACAGTTTCCTGGCTAGAAGTTTCCTTCAACTGTAGATCTTAATCTCAGCATACAATGGTGGTTCTTTCCTTATTAAGTAGGGAACTCCCCCATTTTCACTGAAAGGAAGCATTTCTACCTACTCTTTGGGGTATCTGAGTTGCCAGCATCACTCCTCTTGCGCTTTGGGGTCATGGTTAAGTGAAAGAAGTGTCCTTGAACAAAGCTCTTCTAGCCCAACAGTGGATCTGATACCAGAGTGCTTCCAAGTGATCAGGAGCAGGGAGTGTGTGCAGCCTGGTCACCCATACAGAGGGATGATTCCCACCTCGCAGTATGGAGTGGTACGGCCCAAGTTTACATGAAGCTACTCACAGTGGCTTGCAATTTAAAACTTATGAACTGTTTATTTCTGGAGTTTTCCATGAAATATTTTTGAGCTGAGGATGACGTTGTAACTGAAACCACATAATCAAACCGCAGATAAGGGGGCCCTATCTTAGGACACATGGTTGATTGAGAACTCGCAGTTAAACATGTAGCAGCCTATCCCTGCTACTCCTGACTCTGGACCAGCCCCTGGAGCCCACACTCAAAGCATAAGCACTTGCACCTGGAGGCTGGGGTGTCCTCCCTTCCAAGGGGCAGCCCCAGCACCTGCCTCAGTGCTGCCAAGGCCAGTTTTTCTGCCCAGGAGTTACACGGTTGGTACCTCAGGCATCCACTACCTGAGCACCGAGGACTAGGCCCATCCACTGCCCTCAGGGCCTTGCCCTGGGACACAGTGTACCTACTCCTCAGGCCACCAGAGGGAGGGCATAGCTGAACTCATCAGTCAGGCAGGCTGAGGGCCCCTGGGCTGGGCTGAGTTCTGACCCCACCCTTTTGGTCAGCACCCTGAGACTTCCTTGTTTCTCGTCTGACGCCTCCCGTCATGGGCCTGGTGCAGAGGACAGGCTGTTTAGATTTCAAAAGGCTTCGACCACAGATGGAGATGGACAAGCCACTTCCTGCTCCAAAGGCCCAGGAAGCTCTAGAGCCACCAGCAACCTGGTGCCCCCTGTTCCCTTTTGATTTCAAAGCCACTTCTCCTTCGTTTCCATAGCCTGTGTGGGCCTTGGTTCCTCACTATGCATGCTCTACCCTCTGACCCCCTTGCTGTAGCTCTTGCAACCAGGATTCTGGAAGGAGAGGGGTTCCTGATGTTCTAGGCTCCAGGTTGGAGCTGGCTCCCTGGGCTTCATCTCACCTAGGACAGTTCCCACCTCCTTGAGAGCAGCCTGATGGGAAGTAGGGAGGATCCTGCTCCTCCCCTGCGGGGGACCAGCCCCTGCGGAGAGATTTAGAGTGTCCCTGGAAAGGTGTGGTGGCGTTGGCGATTATTCCTGGGGAACAAAGAGATTAGACTCCTGTCTAGTGCAGGAGCCGATACACTGGACTCCCGTCTAGTGCAGGAGCCAATTCTGCAGAAGAGATAGATATAGAGAGAAAGAAAGAGAAAGAAAGAGAATGGACCACTGTTCAAACGGATTGAGCAGAAAGACTTTATTGATTTTTCACAGTGGGCTTTTATACCCAAATTTTGCAGTCAGACTTACACGCCCTTCACGTGAACACAAAGCCAGGTGTGTGAGGGGCATTCCCCACCCACCAGATATTCTTTCAGGCATGAGGAAGAAAATCCCATAACAGAGGTTAA
>CAUYQG010197226.1:0-60138 GCA_963574415.1 Tarsius wallacei
AATTTTTCAAATGATATGCATTTAAATCTTAGTAAGTCAAAGGGAGGCCCAAACTTTACCTATATGATGTCTACTTGTATACCTAATCCTGAATTGTACCCCACATCTTTAAAATAAAATATATATATGTATACATAAAATAAATAAATAAATAAATCTTAGTAAGACTAATCATTGGGTCAGGTTAAAAGTAGCTGTCTCAGAAGAAGGAAACAAGGAGAGAAAGAAAAAAAAAAAACAAGCACATTTTTGCAAATCAAATCTAAAAATTTTCAACTATGAAATGTCCAATTTATAAATGTATATAAGTAGTACATAATTTGTTTGTAGTTAGGTATTTATAACTAGTACATAATTTATTTTTAAAACTATGCTGGAACACATATTAGCTAAGTGTAAACATACTAATCACTTCACCGTGTACCAAAACAAAAAAGATCAAAGCAAAAAGACCAAAATGTTTGCTGTTTCTATTATAATCATTATTTTAAGGAAATAATTTCTATCACATAATTCTGTTTTCTTCTTACATGTCTACATGTCCTGAAAATTGCTAAGCAATAACTTCTGGACCAAAAGTAGTGCACCAAGAGATGAATGGCAAGTTAGAGGAGGAAGGCATCCCAGGTCACCACATTTCCTTAAAGTATTCCCTAACAATTTCCTATGAGACCAGCCCTCTGCCTGCAGAGTTTTCAGGCAAAAGGTGCCAAGGCTTTGTTTGCAAGAACTTCCAGTCTTTCTGACATTTTGGTACCTTGGTGTTTTAATTTGGGGACATACACCTCTTGGACAATAACCGAGGGTTGCAAGAATCTTGTTCATTGTGTGACCCCCAACCTCTCTGAAGCCCACAGCCAAGGAAACTGAGGAACAAAAAGCTGAAGGGGAAATGAGAGGGTAACCAAGATCACAGTGAAAGGGGGGATGGGCTGTTTCACAAGCTGTGGGCCTGTCTGACATGCGGTCCCTTTTTAAACCGAATCTGGTATTTTTCTTCCTTTTTAGGGAAGGCCCTAGGGAGAGAGTTTGCCCAGCTTAAGTCCAGGCCAGGGCACTGTAGCTGAGCAGTCTGTTGACAGGATGCTGCAGTGGCAAACGAAACAGGCCCTACCAGGCCTGAGCCCAGCAAGTGTGGGCACCTGTAATCATTTTAGGCTCATGAGGGCCTAGACCAAGCAAGTCAGAGCAAGGGTAGGGCAGAGAGGACAAAGCAAGCAGGAAAGTTGTGTGTGCGTAAATCTGTACGTGTCCTGTCCTTTACCCACTTCAGTTCTTTGGCAGGGTGTTTTCCTGTAAACATTAGCACCAAGCACTCGAACACAAATAAAAGTTGCTATTGTGAAAGATGTTTCCATAGATGCTAAAATGAATCTCTAGAAATTCAACTCTATATAAGCTCGTTGTCTGCAAAGTGGGGTATGCATGCCAGGGATTCCTAGATTATCAAAAATATCCAAACAGCTCATTTCACATTCAAATAAGTGAGAGGACCAATAAAGCTTTCTCTCATTTAAAAGTACTAGCATTTTGCAACTGTAAAAAGGCTCCGCCATAGTCTATATGAAGCCCTGATTGCACATGAAATGCCCAGTTAAGCTTGGGGGTTTGGCCACACTGTAATCTTTCTACAGTACAGGCCACATATTATGGAATTCAGCTTTCAGGATTTCAGACTAATTAGAGAGGCACCCAGTAGCACTATGCGGGTTCTGTCAGCATTTCCACTATAAAATCCCCTTTTCTAGGGTTTATAACTTGGCCAATAAAAGATAGCCCCAGGCTGGAATGTGCCACGCAAAAAAATTCAACCCAGGAACAAGATTTTTTGTTTTAAACTAAATTTCATTAAAAATCAGTTCTTGTAAGAACAGAGCAATAAAAATATGCTGGTTTCATTATTTCTCATGTTTTCAGCTCCTTGCTTTGTTTAAAAATAAAAAGGAAAAAAATAAATGCATTTTCCAGGCATCAAGTCTAGGTCTCTTTTAGTTGGTTTGTATTTTAATGAAAAATGTTTAAGTTATTGGGGCTTAGAAGAAACTATTGCCTGCCACACACTAGTTTTGTTTCACAATGTGGGTCTAGGATCTAACCCAGCTCAAATTGATTTGGAAATGGAGTGTGTACGATGTCTTGAATCATAGGGGTATTAATGGTTTTTCATGATTAGCACATGTTAACCACCATCATATTGTGGAGTAAAATTCTTAATACTAGCAGGGCTTACTGAGAGCAAAGCTTTGCAGTGATACCAGTGTTTCACATTATCCATTAATGCTTACAAGTAACAATTTCATTTTCTCCATATTGGCAAGAGGAAATGGGAAATGTACAATCTCCATATACTCACTTTTATAAAATCCTATGTACAAAAAAATTAAATACTACTCCTTAGCTAACCCAGCTCAAATCAATTTGGAAATGGAGTGTACAATGTCTTGGCTTTATTTAATTATCCTTGCTAATTATAATTGTCTTAATTGTACACATTTTATCTTAAAATACTGAAACACCAGAAGCATTTGAATTTAGCCAAAGACCAAAGAGAAGATAAAAGGAAAATTAATATTTCTTGAGCAACTACTCATGTGCCTGCCCATGTTTTAGGTGCTTAATATGTGAGTTCTCAATAAAAATTCACAGCAATCTCATGAAAAAAAGGCCCCAGGAAGTTAAATAATTTTACCCATGGTCTCAAAGTTCATTGACAAAGCAGATATTCCAAGGTAGTGTGTCAGATTCTAAAGGCTACATTTTCCCTGCTATCATTCTCTGTATAGTTAGGAGACTTTCTTTCCCTCCCTTAAGTCATTTTATTGTGGGACTGCTGCCTGGTACATTGCCTTAGTTTCTATCTGCAATAACTCTCAAATTACCCTTGCTTTATGTTGGCAGAACTTTCTAATTTCAAAGAAAAGGGTGAGAGTGGAGCTTAACTCCCAAGCATTGGATTCCCAGTATGCCCCACTTTCATGGCGACCCCAACAGGAGGAAGAATCAGAAAGGAACTTCTGGAGAAATTCAAAGGCCCCTTTCCCAGACAACTGTCAAGATTTTCAGGCTCACTCAACTGAGAATTAAATGCAGCTTTCTGGATCCTCCTCAGAAAAGGTTCAGCCAAAAAAAGTCCATGAGTCCTTTTACAGAGAAGAAGTTGAAATTGGGTCACCACTTACTGAGGTACATTGCACTTGCAATATCTGTTTAACTGCAGGACCTCTGCCTTCAGAACATCATTTCAAGCTTTTTTGCAACTTACCATTAAGCTGTGCCTCTCTCTAGAATGAACTGTATTTTGCTCCTTTGGAGGCCAGCATCACACGAGACCTCCTTTTGTCCATTCATATTACATAGACTGGAAAGGATGACTGGGAGTGAACTGGAGAGCCCCAAATCTGCCAGAGGAATGTCTCTTGGCCCTGATGAATACTGCTCTGGTGTGGGAAGGGGCTGTAGATAAGAGCTAAGAGATAGGGGAGACCTTGTCCTTGCTACCAACCTCCTTTTCCATTTCAACATATGCCATTCTTCTATCTACCTACAGCCCTTGCCACAAGGATGATATTAGTGCCACCTACACATGAAAGAAGTAAGGGGCACCTCTGCTAAGAATGTCCTTAATTTTGTCTACTTTAAAGTAGAGCCTTCAGGGAAAACCACATGCTTTTAATGGCCTTTAATTGGTTAAAGAGAACAGTGAGTTCCCTCCCAGAAGCTTGAGAACAGAGCTCCTTTCCTTCCGGATTTGTTTCTTGGTTAACCAGACTAGGGAACAAAAGAGTTGTAAAATATTTGTTAGGCTGCTAAGCTTAACAAAGAAATGTTAAACAACACTGATGATAATATTGATTTCCTTCTCTCCATTCCTGCTTACTCAGAATGACTGTCCTTGGCTGTGGCTGTTTAGTAGCAATGGGATATGCAAAAGTTCAGGAGAAAGTGGCCCTCATTGACCACTGGCTGCTTAAAAATTCCCTCTGGCAGGGTCAACCAGCAATTCCTGTCTCTGGTTACTCAGACTCACTGAGGGGCATCATCCACACCTATGCACACATCTGTCCATTCAGGCCCACTCAGGAAACACCCCATTTACCAAAAGCAGATTTAGAGGACAGAACACTTAAAGTAATTTATCCGTGTTAAGAGGTTCTCCTCCACTTAGTAAAAGGAATCACAGCAAGGTTCCTTTAAATCACGCATTTCAAATGATTCCACCTCTAGCCAACAGTTCAGCAAAACATCTGTAATACAAAATGAGGAAATGGAGTCTGAATATACATATTATATCACTATAATTGATTAGAGTTTTCCTGAGATAAACATTCCTTCGCACATTTGAGAGGGAGAAAAATAAAAGCATAAAGTTTGAGAGCTGAATATCTTTAATTTTCTTGATGATTGCCCACAGTATCTGACTCGGTGCCTTTTATAGAACTAGAGCTCAGAGACGCTGTTACTGAATGACTTAAGGCCTGTAGCACGTGACTCAGAGCCATTTTTTTTTTTACTTCAGCGCTCATGATCAATATATTTGTGTTCGTTTGGTTTTTTTAACTTTAAATGTATTTATTTGCACAGATCAAATTTCCCAGCAGTGAACACAGGTCCAAGGGCAGAGACCAAGCTTGTTATGTTCTTCATAGTTTCCTTTGTACTTGCCTTGGTGAGGAGCACATAGTAGACACTCAATAAATATTTGTTAGTTGAGTAACTGAATCATTGAAATGGTCTGCCTTTACTAAGGTAGGGTTCATATATTTGTGTATGAATTCCATAGCATTGCTTTGAAACTTTTTCCCCTGATTTAGTGAGTTGCAGAGAAATTGCTAGGGGTTCTTCTAAACTAAATGAGTTTAAAGCGACATGATTATTCCCTGCCTGCTCCATAACAATCAAACTTTACCAAAGTATTTGCATTCCAGGAAGTAGATTCACGTAAAAGACCTCTCTAGTTTTAGAACACTTAAAAAGCATAATTGTATTAAGTTAATAACACTTTGTTCAGTAGTAATTTGTTACCTTGTTTTAAGTGAAAAAATTGTATCATAAAATGCTACCACCATGCTAAATTAAGTACCAGCTAAACCACAGTTCTACAAAACCCAGGTTAACAGCAAGTTAAACTCCCAATCGCCCTATTTCAATGAGCTTTTTGTTCATTATATCATTTTTCAGTACTGCCACCCCATGCCAGGGATACATAACTCCCAGTCTTCTCATCTACTCACTCTCTTCTCCATCTCCTCACCCCACAACTTAAATCTCCCAGTCAGGAACACAGGCTAAATCATAGGAAGGAAAATGGACCCCATGCATGCCCTGTGGAAAACTAGCTCCTATGTGGAGGATAGAAATGAATAAGTGTCATCAGATTCCCAAAGTCTGTGGCCCTGGATCCAACAGATGACATTTAAATTTTCAGACCACTCTCTTCCACTCACCCATAAATCCGTGGGCCACCTATCCAGCTTTCAGTCTTTACTTCCATTTCTTATGTCAGAGCAAAAGAAAAACAGAAAATATTTGAAATGTTGTCTGAGGACATAGATTTAAAAAGGAAAGGGAGTATTAAATCGCTTTGCGAAGTTTTTTTTTAATCCCCAGTTTTTTCTTCTTCCTTTTTTTTCTCCCCACCCCCCCACCCCACCCCACCCCACCCCACCCCACCCAGGGTTTGAAGTTCTACTTGCTCACTGACTCTGCCCTGAGCTCTCCTTTCCCAGCACTCATCAGGGGTGATTACAACCCACATTCTCTCAATAAAAGCAAATAAGGAGAAGGCTTTCCTCTACCATCCCGGGCACATATGTGTGCAGTGAAAATGGGAGGGAGACCATAATATATGTCCTAGCAGCACAAAAGGAGGTAAACCTTCCTTTTTGCATACATATTTGCCCAGTTTCATCTAGAGGTCCCATGTGCTTCCATTGCTCATTTATTCTTCAACCTTGGATAAAGAGACGAGGAGATGAGGGAGGGGGAGGGACAGACAGACCTATAGATGACAGATCTGTAGACAACGTTGTTAGCATGCCAGATCTTATTACAGAACCGTGGGAGGTCATGTACGCCACATCCAGACTCCATGGGGACCACCACATTTAAAACAAGATGAAAAAAATGTGATGTGGGGAGAAAAAACCCTCATGGGCAGCCTTCAAAGGCAGAGACAGGTTGTGACTGGATTAACATTTATTGACTGTTTAAGCCTGCTTTTTTGCTTCAGGACAGAGATACACGAGTTTAATTGCAGAGGCTGTTCTGCCAACTGATCACCAGAGTGGCAACCAAAGCTTAACTAATCGGTCCTTCATTAGCGAAAAGTCTCTATTACAAAACAAATTAAGCATGCTCTGATCCTAACCTACAGGTCCAATGGCATTACGGCAAAGTTTAAGCTGTTAGAGCCGTGAAAAACTTATTAAGGGTTAGCGCTGAGATAGCACTTGGCTATTGATTTTACAATACACAGGTATTATGATTTATGGAGTGCTGGTGTCACTCTAACAAGCTGAAGGACACACAATATCATCTCTAGCATCATTAAAATTCAGAAGCCTCTAGAACTAACTCATCAACCACTGTGCATTGTCACAGACTACAGAGCTGGGCCCCAGCTTAAAAACGTCTAAACCTTTGAAACAGTCTTGAAACCTGCCTGTTTGTCATCAGAAATGTAGAGCAGTCCCTCAAAATGAACTCAGTACCTTCAATTAATAATCAGAACCTATTTTTCACCCTGAGTTGTCAAATACATTTTGTTATTTAATTTTGCCTTTTAACATTTAGAATTATTTTATGCATACCTACTACATGCCCATTTAAGACTATGTACCAAGGCAGTATATAATTCAAGCAAGGATCTAACTAAACCATGCTTTAAAAAAATTGTCTTTTTTTTTTACACGTAAAAAGCTGGCAAGAATAGCTGTGGTAATCCATCAATAGATATTCAATGAGCACCAATTATGCTCAAGTCATAGTAATAAGAGCTAATCGTTATTAAGCATTTACTATGTTTCAGAATTATTCTGTCCTTTTAATTTATTAATACGTTTAATCTCCACAAAATCCTTTGAAATGAGGATTTTTTTTCTCTTCATCTTACTGATAAAAATATGGAGGTACAGAGAAGTTAAGTACATTACTACCAATTGGAACAGCCAATATTCAAAGAGAGGCAATCTGACATCCTGACATCCGGGCATTATCCTGGGCTAACTTCTATATCTAATAACCATTTCTATTAGTAAAAGAAGTGTCTTTTCAAGTAACGTTCATGTTTGTAAGTTTGTACTTTGAGAATTTTTTCACTTAAATCTAATAAAATGAAGACCTTAAAAAATGTATCATTTGTTTTCTCAAAAACCTTTCTATAAAGTGTTATCGAGACACCCCTCAGTTCTCTTCTATTTTTCTCTGAATAAGTATATTACTCTCTCTGAAGACCTAACTTCTGTGCCTTTAAACATGTTTGAGACTTTCATTTATTTATCTTCTTGATAAATGAATAAAATGATATATAAATCAAATACACAGTTCTTTTTCTATTTTTGTTATATACCATTTTCCACTCCCAACCCCAAACTAAGCCCTGCACTGAATTTTTAAAAAGCATCTCTGGTATTTACAGTAAATGTTGGCATAAATGAATTGAATTACAATATAGCATTATATTCATATTTTTCCATAGCAATATTTACCAAAGAGTGGAAATTGGCAAGTGTTGTGTCTATATTGTATCTGATACTAAAGAAATCTGGGGACTGGTGTAGCTAAGAATCTTCTCTCAAAAGTCTCTCATCCTTGGGTTCTAGGACCCCAAAACATGGCCCTTGGAACAGTGTTATAAATATATTGTGGATTCGTGCTCAACTTTATAACTCCAGATCATTTCCTGTTTAATGTGCATAGTAAATCATTGTCTAAACTTCATTTGAGGTTTATTTTCTCATGTATATTACACACATTATATCCCTATTAAGAGTTGTCCCAATTCTTACTAGCCATTTTTACAACTTGAAAGGTTGTTAGATTTCAAATTCTGCTTGTCATTTCCTCTCATTGTCCTTGTGTCTTTCATCAGCTAAGTCTCCAAGAATTTCGGAGACATTACAGATGAATAGCTGGCACCCAAGGAAGACAGACTATCTGCCTAGCCAATACTGAGTTGGGAAAACCTTCTCCTTTGGTATCGATCCACCCAAGAAGGCTTCCTCTATTTCTGAATGTAACTTGCCAGTACCAAGGAGTCTCCATGGTGCTGATTAGCTTCTGATCCTGCTGGTTCTTAACTCGAAGTGTCCTTCCCTCCACTCTCCACTTATAAAATCATAATTCATTATTAGTTGTAGGGCCCAAGTGTCCTTCCTTCCAGGAAGCCTTTTGTGACTCCCCAAGTTAGAATTAATCACCACTTTCTCATTTGTTTCCCTGTGTTAGCAACTAATTTTGACTGAGTCAAAAGCCTCACTGAAAGAAAGTTCCATATGAAATCCAAATTTTTCCCAAGTGCAGTTTTGCTGCATTTACTCAATTGTTCCCTGGGAGTTTAAAATCTTCCATAACATATCTCTTATATCTTGGTCTCATGTTCATATCTTACAAGTATTGTTTTTCTAAACTTTGGCTCTTTTGGTCTTCATGTAGTCAAGTTTGTTCCTTGGTAGCTTTTATTTTTTTCACATAGACAACAAGATACAGTTTTTGTGTTCTTAGTGATAGTTCCTTTAAAATATGCAGCTCTTCTGTACTCCTTTGCCCCATGGGATATGCCTAAATGTGTCTTCAGCCTTTCTTTGATTCACAAGAGCCTTAGGAACCAGTAAAGACCTCAGCTGTAAGCTAATACAACCTTTTATCTTACAGATACAAACTTGATCTGGGGAAGACTGAAGAAACTAAATCCAAGTCATCTACCTAGTTAAGAATGACACTGATGTATTACAATCAGTGTCATGTTTCTGAGAAGAGCAAATTGACCACACCAAGATGAAAAAAATAAAATAAAATTAACCACAGTGGTACTGGTCACATGGAGTTCACACAACCATGTGCTTTGTTCCAATGGGGCCATCTTGATAATCCTCCTAAGCTTCCAGACTGATATCTGAAAATGAGCATGTATCCTATATTTACCTGAGTTTCTTTCTGCCTCCTCACAGCCTCTAACTCTAAGTTCGATTCAAATCCACCAAAGTCGTCTTCATCCTCCATAGCTTCACCTAGTCTCTCTTCTCGAGAAGAATAAGCCAACACATCTTACAAAGTTTCCTCGGTTTCTGTACAAAACCTCTCATTCCACAAGCAACCTCCAAGTCTTCACACATGGAATATTCTCCCTACCACTGCCCGTCGCAATCCTAAATTTCATTCACAACTCATCTTAAGGGCCAACTCATTTCCTGACCACACTTAGCCCCCTCCCTCAGAACTGATTGTTCCATCCTCTTCCCTTCCCAGTGCCTTAATTTTTTGCCTTAGTGCTGGCTCTTACCTCACTCAGTCTGTTTTTCATTAGGATTTCTTTTTTTATTTATCATTTACTAGACTGAACTCCCTGAAGAGAGCTATTTTCCTTCAGGGATTGAGTGACTTCACAAAGTGTGACCTAAATAAATGTTTGCTAAATAAACAAATGAATGATGAGAAAGGCATTTTGGATATCCGTTGCCTTTTCTACACAAATAGATCTACCTCCAAACTCCTGAAATGTCTTAATTTGTTAACCAAGGGTTTCTAAAAAGTAATTTTTCCTAGAATGAATGGCATAAGAAATTGCGTGATGCATAAAAATAAAGTATGTTATGGCATGCTTTATATAACATGAATATATACATTGCTGTTTCTAAAAATGATTTCAACTTCATATTCAATTGTAAGTTCTAATTGCTCTTTTTGGAGAGTAATTGCTTTTACCATCATTATTTGTAATAGTGGGGGTGAGACAAGTTCCAACACCTACATTATCACTAAAAAATAAATAACTTCATAAAAACTATTATGAATCAGTTTCAGATTTGTTATTTAGACAGTTTCAATCCATTCCCAAAAGATTCAAGGGAGAACAGAAAAATTCACTCACTTTTCTGGATGTTTCATATAAACAAAGACACATATTTAAATACCTGAAGACACCACTGTAGCTGCCTGGATATTCTTTTTTCTATTTGGGGCACAGTCAGATCTGTCAGATTGTGCCCACACCATTAGGTCAAGGGTGTTCTCACACCAAACCTAGACATGTCTTTGCTTCTCCCCATCACTTATAACTTGTGACGTCACCCTTGCACTCCTTGAATAAATCCAGTATCAACCCCAACCCGTATAAATCTGTTCTGCACCTTTGCTTCTGTCTTCATGTACAGCATACTGTAAATAATCATAATGGAGTGGTGTAAATAGTTCTATGGTACACTGGAGACCCCTATTGGTGAGACTCAGACAATGAACTTGTAGCCTGACATCCTAGAGAGCGGAAACTGGATCAGCTTCTGCTTGGCTCCTTTGGGTTCCAGTAGAGCACAGAGCAACACCATGGGCAATTTTTGCATACTGATTAATCAGTTTGTGAAAGCAAATATATGTATGTTTACTGTACTTTGTGTTCGTATGAGGACATCAACAAATAAGGAGGCAGCACAGATGACAAGAAAAATATGTGACCTCCTGTAATTTTAGGGCAATTCATTTTCAGTAGACAATACACAATAGGGATAAATGCAGCATTGTTGTTATATAAGTATATATCGATCAAAATATGTCAAAGCATCCGCAAAGTTCAAAACCTTCTGAGTGTTAGATAGTAAAATATATACCTCATATGTCCACCTTTAAAAGCAATATTATATGCTTTTCAATATTTCTGTGACAGAGTTTAATAAATAACTAGGTTTTTGCAAGGCTCTTAAAAGGTAAAGTAAAATTACTGGTTTAAGAACCTCTGAATGTTTAAAATAAAATTTTGATTTCAAATCATAAAGGAAAAATTAATTTATAATAAATAAATGACTATCTCTTGAACACTGAGGCATATTATTCGATGTGTACATTGAAATTAGTTTGACAGCTTAAAAGATAAAACTGCTAAGTTTCTATTATAAGCATAATGTTAAAGGCAGTTTGTGACGTCAAATGTACTATATAAATCATTCATTTGGGCTGGGAGGTTTGTCTGAGAATGTTATTTCATAAATGCTGCATAGTACTTCTTCTCTTTATTCTCCATAGCTACCTTTAAAATAAACTTTTAAGAGAATAATGGCAGCACGAATATGATAGCTATTTATTTCAAATAGTTGCTTTAAAAAATTAAAAACTTTTACCTTGTCCATACTGTTCTAAAAAAGCAAAACTCATCACCTACCAGATAAAAAATGTCTTTGTGACTAGTCTTGAAATGTTCATATGCCTCCACTGGGGTATTAACATAATACATCTCATTGAACAAAAATATTGCTAATGGAAAAAATACCTAGAAAAAATTGACAGAAATAGTCAGTTTTTTATCTTTGCTGTTAGTTTTGCTAATATTTTCATACTTGTTTTCTTCTCTATGATTTTTATTTTCAAACTAAATTGCTGTTTCCTCTGCTTTTCTCTTCTCTGTCTTTCTTCCCCAACACACACACACACACACACACACACACACACAATCCTCCTCAGAATGCAATCCTTGCCTCGCCTTTAGCTGAAGTTCCAGGCATGGGAGAGAGCCTGGGTGTAGAGCATAAAAATCTGATACCTGTGAGCTCAATATAAAAATACATAGTCCTGCTGTTCACACACTGATCACTTGATGATTGTTTATTTCTTTGCCGACCTTACCAACCTATCCCACATGCATGCGCAATTTATTTGTGTTGAGTTTCTAATCTTATCTGAAATGGAGAAAATATTTTTACTCTGCTCCATGCAACTGCTGCTAACTGCAAAGTTCAGACCTAACTCTCTCAGGCCAAAGCCTGAGAGGGGAGATGTTTGGGAAAGGAGTGTGGACCGTGGCCTCTTGAGGTCTGAACTCTCCCTTTAGTAAACACATTCATCTCCTTCCCCTAAAGGTCCCAAGTAAATGTGACACAATAGAGCCAGCTCAAAAGCAACTCTTTCTTGGCATAGAGTTTTAAGTGTGTGACTGGGATGGAGTAGAAGGTCAAAAATTTTAAAAGGTCAGTAAGCAACAGGGCTTAGTGATGTAGACATCAGAGAAGGAACCCATAAGTTCTAATCCCAGCACTGTTGCCTCTGAATTTTTTTTTTTTTTTTTTTTTGAGGCTGGATCTCACTCTGTTGCTCAGGCTGAAGTGCGGCACCACCATGACACACTACAGCCTCAGCCTCCTGGGCTCCGACAATCCTTCCACCTCAGCCTCCTGAGTAGCTGTAACTACAGATGCGTGCCACCATGCCCAGCTAATTTTTTTATTTTTTGTAGAAGCAGGTTCTCCCTATGTTGCCCAGGCTGGTCTCGAACTTCTGGGCTCAAGCAATTCTCCCAACTTGTCTTCCCAAAATACTGAGATTACAGGCATGATCCACCAAACCTGGACAATTTTTTTTAAAAAGGTAATTGTTCTCAAACTATAATGCACTATGTCAGCTAGTGGAGTTAATAACTGAATGATGGTTTTTAAATACAGAGTGCTCGAGGCTACATTCCATGACACCTTCCTGGGACATCCGCAATGACCGAGAATTACACTTTCTAGAATACACGCTTGGAGCCAGATCATGATCCCACAAACAACAGACTTAATAACACATTTCTACCACATGCTCTTGGCTCTTGACGACTGTTTCATCCAACTCTGAGAGTTGCAGGGTAAGTGCCCTGTACAGGCAGTATTTCTGCATACTTTTAATGATAGAAGGGAATAGTATTATAAAGAATAAATCACTTTGTTTAGAGGAAAGAACAAAGGGCAAAAGTCAGAAAGTTCAAAGAACAAAATGATCCCAGCTCTGCCATAAGTGAATTTTATAACCTCTTTCCTTGTTTTGTTTCTCCTCATCTATGGAGTAGACATTATAATCCCTCCCCTGCCTGCATCATACATGAGAATCAAGGGAGATGATGTATATAAAAGTGTTTTGAAAAGCTACAAGCCCCTCTTCATGTGGAGGGTTACCATTATCCTTACCACTGTCAAAAAATGCCAATGCTGCTCATTGCTGTTAGCAAAATTCAATTCCTTTTGTTTGAGTTTTGCCTATAGAAAGCAATAAAGTGGAATAAATATCCATTAGTCAGTAGTCAACATGTATTGGAACAGCTGAAACACCAAATCTTTTTAGTCTAAAAGCAGAATGCTAAACTAATGTTATTTCAGGAGTTGTGGGGAGCAGGAGGAGGGAGCGGGACTGAGTATTGGTGGGGAGTGAATTGGGGATTGCAGCTGGAATATAGAGAAAAAAAACCTCTTTCTCTTCCCAAGAAAATGTCTCCACTAAATTCTACTCAATCTAATTACACCTAAGAGAAAAGTCAGAAAGAAGGGTCAGTTTGAATGAAGGACTGTTATTGGTCAGCATTAAGACGCTATTGGTAGAAAACGTAATGCAATACATTTTCCTCTGCCACACACTTCTGAATAATAGCAATTTGCCCACTGGCTAGCCACCTCAGCATAAACACTGGAATACTCCTGCTGAGTCTCAGAAAGCCTACTTGTCTGCAAGTACACAATATAGGAGGAACATCACCCCAAAGCTCTGTGCCACCATTCAATGCAAACAGTCCTCAGGTCCTGCTGTGACTTGGCACACCCCACTGGACAGCTGGAGACTGGAGAAGAGAGGCTACTGCCAACAACATGTGACAGGGGATTTTCGAGCAATTTTCTGGAAACCAACAGTCCTGTGTTTTATTATTTCACAGGCAGATATTGCCATGAACTACATATAGATATATTATGGTGCAGCGTACTGTCTATTTATACCTGATATGATACACAATAAAACACTCCAACGCTTTCCCAATCTCATTTGTGAGCTCGAGCAAGGTAAAATAGGGAGACAGTTTGCCACAGCCTTATGTTATGCCTAATATAATTTTGGAAATCAGCTATTGCCCCAAACAACATTTTATTACATGCATCAAAAAGATTTAACTTGCCAAGGGTCACGTAAGTGTACTCAGAATATGCTTCAAAGCTGAGAGACACCAGAGATAGATGGTTTATTGTACAGCTCATCCCTTCCCCTGCCCCCAAGATCACTTGCAATGAAGTGCTACCAGAGATCATTAAAAAAAGATTGCTCATTTTATGTAGCTTGAATATAGAAAATGGTAGTTATCTACATTCCAGTGGCAAGAATGTTTGGAAGACAATGCCAAGAGATAAACGAAAGTGAGTTAAATCAGGAAGACAGGCTCTGGAGCAATTAGTCTAATGTAATATCATTTTTAATGTAAAGAAGCTACATTTTCTAATTTTCACTAAAAGCCCTCGGTGCTGAATGGGTTATAATAAATGCATGCAATAAAAAACAGGTACACTCATCTTATAAAGCAGCCTATTAACCAGACTGCTAGTGCTGCAAAATCCACTACCCGGTAAACAATACTTTTTCTGTTAGAATAATGATGCATAGTTTACTCTTTTATACCATGCAGCACTTGGGGACCACATCCATTTACCAAAATAATACCAAATTAGTACTGTAAATATTGAAATCAGACCTTTCAGGTTAACCAGTGGCCTAATCTTCTCTTCAATCTGCTCTTAATCTCAATTCATCAATAACACTACCTTATTATCAGACTTTGACAGCAAGCTAAGGCTTTTGATAAATTATACATCTCAAGCCAGATTTAAAATTTGAAGCTCAAGTGCTAATTATCTGTACAGGCCTAGTTAATAACGAGATTTCTTGTTAAGTATCTGATCACAGCATGGGCATCATTTGTCAAGATCCTCAAGTCTACCTTAGAGACCAGCTCTTCGAATCCTCCCTTGCCTACCATATGTAAAATTGGGATCTTTGTTTCTATAATAACCTTTTATTAGGAAGCTGACATAATGATTAAGTTCACTGTAGACACACACAATGAATTAGACAATTACCCTTGCTGCTTTAAACCACTCAGACTCCTAGCAAGACAAAATAATTAATATTGAATTTTAATTTGATGTGTTCCACATTTAAACCCCAATTTGCAAAGTACACCTGGAAAGCTGCCGCTGTTACCTTGCAGTTTGTGCTGATGAAATAAAGGCTCCTGCAGCTTGAATGTAAAAGCACAGAAGGCACGATGCACCACGATCACTTCTCAGTGGAGCACAGAATTTTCTAGCATTAATGGGAAAGGTAATTACCTAGGTCTAACTTTATAGCCTTTTCTCTAATGAAACTATAATCTCCCAGGCCTACACACTTTAAGCATTTGCATGATTTTAATGATTTCAGTGCCATAACTGTTGGTATACCCCGTCATTTTGAAATGAAATGTCTTAAACACAAAGACGTTAATTATAGTTTCTGGTTATTCTTACTGGTACAAAGTAAGACTGAGTCAAAGAGAAGAGCCATTATAAAAACAATCAAGGGCAGTATTTCTCACATGACCCCCCAAAAAGATGTGCCCCAAGTACGTAAATTCATTTATTCTTGTTCATCCTCTCCCTAAACTTAACCTATAGCACACGGTGTTAGGTACAAAGGCTGAAGTCCTTTTGACTTTGCTCCCATACAGAATGGGTATAACACAATAAGATCATGAAATATTGCACTCTCTAACCAATTTCTTCTCAGAAAATAATTAAACCTCCTGGCTGGGGGCATTTTAGTCTCATGGGAGGGGTTGGGAATTAATGCAATTTTTCTTTGATAAAAGGTTGGCGTTTGAGAGAGGAAAGGTGACTTTCTTCCCTACTGTATCACATAGTGCCAAGACTGAGATGTCAGACTAAACTGAATTATCTGTTTTAAGACCTATTAAGGCAACTCATGTTATTATAGGAAAGGAATAAAGATTCACAATCCATTTATTATAAACTCTAAAAGTCCTTATTCATTCGGATTGAGCAGCTTACTTGCTCCTGCACAGGGTGCCAAGTCCAGAAACAATGGATTCTCTCCTCTCCTTGGGCTTTTCTCTTACCTCCCTCCTTTCCCATGGACTTGCTGCCTCTAGGGTCCCTCCCCTAGGTGGGTGGCAGCAAGAGAAGGATCCAATACTGCTGAGGTGTGTTGCTGGATGTACAGGGGTAGCAAGGAGAAGTTTTAAAAATGACAGCAGCCATTGAGTTTGCCAGGTCTCCCGGGGGCAGGAAAAGTTTCCAACCTTCTCGCATCCCATGGCACAATGTATCCAGAGTTCTTTAGACTTTGCTCTGTCATCATTGCCAACTAGAAGGCACTTGTTTTCTGAACAAATTTCTCCCATTGGTTCCCTGCAATACCCAGACAGCTACAAAGTCATGAGGAAATGGTTCCTGAGCTTGAATTTGATTCTGAATTAAGTTCAAGATGAACAGTTTTACCGATAGGATACTACTCAATCTGTACCATCAAACTAAATCAAGGATGGATGGTGGTTTCGTTTCCAGGGACTGCTACAACAAAGTACCACCAACTGAGTAGCTTAACGACAACAGGAATTAATTATCTCATAGTTTGGGAAGTCAGAAGTCCAAAGTCAAGGTGTTGGCAAGGTTAGTTCTTTCTGGAGGCTCTGAGGGAGAATCTGTTTCAGACCTCTCTCCCAACTTCTGGTGGTTACCAGGAATTCTTGGCTTGTTGTAGCATACTCCAGTCTTCACCTCTGCTGTCACACGATGGCTCCTCAATATGTCTCCATCTTCACATCGCATGTCCCCTCTGTGTTTGTGTCCAATTTCCCTCTTATAAGGACACCAGTTAATGGAGGAGGGCCCACCCTAGTATAGTATAAATTCATCTTAACTTGATTACATTTACAAAGACCCTCTTTCCAAACAAGGTCACTTTCTGAGGTTCCACATAAGCATACCTTTTGGGGGGACATTATTCAATCTAGTAAAGATGGTCAGAAGACCAAGGGAAGTTTTCCTAATCGAAAGCCACAATCCCTTTCCCATTGTCTAGACTGGAGCCAGTTTTGAGGTCTAGAACATATTGGCTGAAAAAAAAAGGCTCAGTTCCCTGGAGAAAGGAACAGTGTCCATTTACTATTAGATCTTTCATCTGATGCAGCCACTGAAAAGCCACTGAGGTCTACCCTTGGGCTGGTTCCTGGAAGTTAATGCCTTATACTTGCTCTGACTGGTGGCAATAGGATAGTCTGATGGAATCTTCTGGCCTCCAGCCCAGCTTTTGCAGTGGGTGATATCCCAGAGATGCAGCCAATTTTCCTTCCTAACTCCAGTAAAAGACTCATATGTTTCCATGCCATCTCTTGGCATTGCCAGGCAGCCTCAGGGGCAGTCCCATCAACACAGGCTCCTAACTGCCAGCCTCAACACGTGCTGAACTCATAATACCAAATAAGGATCCTCTAAAAACCTGGAGGGGGAGGCAGACTTGGATGCCCTGTTATCTCTCCACCACTTTTTCCCTTGGCCCAGTTGGCAATACATATATCTGCAAGGGCTAATGTTCAAATACAAATCCCTCTGGGCAGCAAAACTCCACACTTAGCTCACTACTGCCCCACTTCCCTTCCGTCTGTTGCAGATGTTCCCAACTTTGAGAGGAATCTGACAGATTGAGAAGAGAGGAGGATCAGTTGCAGGAAAGAAAACTAAAACATAAAGTTAATATATCAAGTTATTATAATCCATTTATCATCTATATAAACAAAAGAAAAAATATATATATTCTTTAGTTGGAGTCTCACTCCATCACCCAGGCTAGAGTGCAGTGAGTGGCACACCCACGGCCACCCCAGCATTGACCTGCTGGGCTATGGCAATCCTTCTGCCTCAGCCTTCCAAGTAGCCAGAACTACAGGAATGCACTACCACACCCGGCTAATTTTTTTGATTTATTGTAAAGATGAGGTCTCACCACATTGCCCAGGTTGGTCTTGAACCCACAGGCTCAGACAATCCTCTCGTCTTGGCCTCCCAAAGTGTTGGGATTCTAGGCTTGAACCACTGAACCCACCCAGAAAAAATAATTTTTAAGATTCTGGTGGACCTCTGTTCTGAGCAAAATCTAGGAGAAGAAGGTAGGTAGGATGAGCAGCAGCCCTGCCCTTGCAGCTGATCTTGGGGCCACAGCTAATCCTCATCATTGCCTTCCTTACAACCTAGTCCATTTTCACTGCACCTCCAATACCATCTTGGCTAGTATCAGTGACTTACGTGGTGATGTGGCCAAAATCTCATTCCTGAGGCATGAGAACCTTGGTCACTATGGCCTTCTCAGACCAAGGTTGCCACCCTTGTTCATTTACTATCAAAACTAATAATGCCAAGAGACACCCGAATGGATCACCCTGAGACCAAGATACAGGTCCCTGTCCCCATTGTCAAACTGCAGCCTACCATCTCCTGAGGGTTGGGTAAGACAACCCCTGTCAGAATGATAGCTCCCAGTTTTGTTTACTTAATTCTGAATGGAAGAAGCACAAAGGACCCAGGCAGTAGACATGGCTTATAGCTCAATGGGACTCTTCTTAGATACCCTGGAGGAAATGGCGGTTCCCCTTGGGGACCAGAATCTCGAACCTTGCAGAACCCGGATTTGAGGAGATGAAAGCGTAAATTCCTCAAGTGAGTCATTGAGGATGAAGATAAGTGGAGTCTGCTACCATCCTATAATCCCCAGATCAATGTACTCTTCCTACTGAGGACACAGCAACAGATAAAGGCCTTTGATTCCAAGTACACTGTGTCCTGGAGGATGGTATCCACCCCCTAAAGTATCACCTCCATGCTGGCATTTTAGCTGTGCCTTCAGTCCATTCCAGTGCATTAGCTTTGAGGTGTACAGTATGTTATACGAGAGGGGCCCCAAAAAACCACATTTATTTATCAAAAATTGTGTATTTTGTCTTACATGTTTAAACTTCAGTCACCTTCAAAACACTCTTGTTTGATGCAATGCACTTATCATGATGCTTAGATGTTTTTCCCACTGCTCAAAACAGTTTTTGAACTCATCAATTTTGATGCCTTTTAGTGCCTCTGCTGTTTTTTGTTTCACCTCTTCTGCCTTGACAAAACATTTCCTTTTGAGGATTTTTTCAACCAGGGAAACAAACAAACAAAAAAGTCACTTGGGGGAGAGATCAGGTGAATAGGGAGGAAAAAGCATGGGAGTCATGCTGTTTTTGGTCAAAAACTGCTGAACACTCAACGCAGTGTGGGCAAGTGTGCTCATAAATCACCCATCATGAAATGGGCAAATATACTGAAAGAAATTCACTGAAACTGAATGCAGCCTCTCCAACAACACTAGTTGGTACACTGACGCTGAGGGGTTTCTAGACCACTTATCTAGCAGGACAAGCTGTACGACAAAGGGCCTGCCCTCCAAAAGATAATTTTGGGGTTTTTTAGGTTCCCTCTTGTACAACTAGTGAATCCCATGGTCTTGGATCCTCTTTCACACTTCCTTTGGGTCTCCAAGACTGATGTGATAGTATGTAGGATCTCATTACCCTTTATAAGCCCTCAAAGAGTGATGCAGAAGGAGATCCTGTAAGCTAACAAACAAACAAACAAACAAAAACAAACCTATACCCAAAATATGGGTCTATTCCTGTCTTAACAAATTACTGGTCCTTTCAGGGTAGAGGTATCCAATGTGATCAACCTCCCATCAAATGGGTTGTTGGTTTCCAAATGGTGCCATATTAGAGACTTACCAGAGAATTCTGTATAAAAATAGTACTCAATGCTTCATTTCCAGTTATACATTCAGAGATCTAAAACATAACCACCAGCAGGGTCTATAAACTCAGTTTAACCACTGCGGCAAGGACTCCATTCATTCATTCCCTAGCTCTGATATGCCACACTCTAATAGCATGGCAATAGTGGTGCTTAGCGTCTCCAGTCGTTGATGTCAATTAGCATCCTATGTTCAAAAATCCTTGAAATGTTTGGGTGCTCAGTTACAGCAATATACTCCTTTAAAAAAAAAGAAGTAGGAGGATCATTCTTGTGTGCACCTGCTGTGTGGTGTTGCAGGATCCTGTCTCCAGAGAACTGAGCCTTGTCTTCAGTCAATATGTTCCAGGCCTCAAAACTGGTTCAGGTCTAGCCAATGACTTTTTAATTAGAAAGCTTTCCTAGCCTTCTGACCATATTTACTAGGTTGAATAGTGTTCCCCGCCAAAATGTATGCCTATATAGAAAGTGACCTTGTTTGGTAATAAGGTCTTTGTAAAGGTAATCGAGACGAGTTCATTCTACACTTGGGTGGACCCTCCTGCAATGACTGGTGTCCATATGAGAGGGAAATTGGACACAAACATACAGCAGAGGTGATGACTGGAGTGATGCATCCACAGGTCAAGCATCCCTGGCAACCACCAGAAGCTAGGAGACAGACCTGAAACAGATCCTCCCTCACAGCTTCCAGAAAGAACTAACCTTGCCAACACCTTGATTTTGGACTTCTAGCCTCCAGAACCATGAGAGAATAAATTCCTGTTGTTTTTAAGCCATTCAGTTTGTGGTACTTTGTTTCAGCAGTCCTAGGAAATTAACACACCATCCATCCTTGATTTATTTTGATGGTATAGATTGAGTGGTATCCTACTAGTGACCTTGTCACTGCCCATCTACTTTGTCCCTTGGAATGCTGTCTTCTATTAAGCATCCACAATCTGCAGACTGGCAACCCCTGCACTTGCTACTCATTATGCTAATTGTGTCTTCTTGGCTTCTGAAGGTTAATCACTGCCACCAACATCTATGGTTTCAGGGTCTGGGACTTTGCTACTAATGTGCCTGGTTCTATGGTAATGTCTCTTACTATCAACCCTGGCCTGGAGAGGAGAACCAAAGGCAGGCTTCTTGGTGATGCTGATGCCCTTCCAACAATGAATTCTGTACAGCTTTGGTAAATAGTGTATCTTCCAAACCTTTCTGTGCAACATAATCCTACTCAAGGTATTCAATCAGCTAGTGTCTAGTAGGAAGACAGAGAGGAGCCAGAAATGGGTTGAAAGACTGGAAGAAAATTGAGGAGTCAAACAGTTAAAAGTCTCCTTTAGGTCAAAGTTCAGGTATGGGGAAAGTAGGAGTGTGACAGAGAAAGGAGCAGGTTTTCTAATGTGGAGCAGTTCTGGGTTATGAGAGTCCTCAGAGTATGCTTGTCCAAGAAGTGGGTGGCCGAACTAGTCCAGAGATGGAGATGGCATTCGGGAATTGCAATGCCTACATGGTAAAAGTGGGCCCCAAAAGATATCCACATCCTAATCCCTGTAACCTGTGATTGTTATCCCATATGACGCACATGTGATTAAAGATTTTGAAATGAGGAGGTTATATGGGTGGGCCCTTAATGCTATGCCATGTATCTTTGTAAGGGAGAAGCAGAGGGAGATTTTGAATACCCAGAAGAGCAGAAAGCCACATGACCCCAGAGACAGATTAGAGTGAGGCAGTCACAAGCCAAGGGATGCCACCAACCACCAGAAGCAAGATGAAGGAAACAATGGATTTTTCCCTAGAGCCTCTAGGGGGGCACAGCCCTGAGGACACCTTTCTTTCAGCCCAGTGTTGCTGATTTCAGACTTCTGGGTTTCAGGACTGTGAAAGAATACATTTCCGCTGCTTGGGCTACTAAGTTTGCTGTAACTCATTACAACAGTCTCAGGAAACTAATAAAGCTAGGTTGTAGGGTGTGCTATACGGATGTTTAAATATTCTAGGTTTACAGTGGGTTGGGCAGAGTCGATGGTTAAGAGGGAGCATGGTTCAGTAACAACACTTGTGGAAAGGAAAACCCAGGCAGTATAAATTTCAAAAGAAGAGAAGCTTTTATAAGAAGGTGTAGGGGTCTAGAAATGGCCATGAGGGAGCAAGATGGATATCAAGCCTCACTGGCTTCAGGGATGTGGGGAAAGAGTACTTTCCCCTGAAGGCGGTTTTAGGGAAAGACAGATCTAGAAGCTTAACAACTGGACTCTGGAGTTGATTGTTTTTCAAGGTAGTAGGGGTGTGGCAGAGAGATGTAAAATACAGAAAACTATAAATGGTTACACATGTAACTGTAACCATTATGTATCTATCTTCGCACATTGCAAAGAAGGACAACTCTGGATTTTGCAAGATCTGAAGGTTTAAGGAGACTTCTTTTAGAAAGAAAAAATAAAACAAAATTGCATACACAAATGTAAATATGACCATGGATTTTTGTTTGGAGTGAAAAATTAATCACAAAAGGTAAAATGTTTTAAAAGCTAACAAATACCACAAACATCACAAAATCCAGAAAAATACATATGTTCATAATTAACTTCCTGACACATTTCTGGGTTTTTCCTATATTTTTAGCTGCATTCTCTGAAAAATTATACATTAATCTTAAATTAAGACATGTACAAGAGCAACTAAAATGTATGTAATATGTCATTTTGTGTCTTGACTTTTCTGACTACTGAGTCAGTGATAATTTTGAGTGCCTTTTTATCTGGAACCACCAGAATTTGGCAGTGCAATATACATGAGTATTTTATTTTTTATCTGATGGAGGTTTATTTAATATCATAATGCTGCTTACTTTAGTGTATGGTGTATAAAATTTTTAAACATTCGATTTGCTTTGTTGCATTAGCTAGATTTTGTTTTTCTTTCTTTAAATTTTTATTTTTGATTTGTGGGTTACAAGTGAAGATGTTCTACACGAGTAAGTTGCATGCAGATGAACTTTAGGCTTCTAGCGGGACCTCTCTCTCCTTGATAGCGGACCTGGTGCATAATTGCCACCTGCTCCCATCCCTCCTTCTTCCTTCCCTCCCCTAACATGTCCAGAGTCTGCTTATCCAACCCCTGTGCTCATGTGACCAGTATGCAAGGTCCATTTATGAGTAAGAACATGCGGTGTTCTTTGTTTACGTGATCACTTAATGTGATGGTCTCCAGCTGCATTCATGTTGCTGTGAAGGCCGTGATTTTGTTCTTTGTTTGTTGTGCTAGCTAGATTTTGTTTTCCTTTCTTTATGACTGTGTAATATTCCATCCTATACATGAGCATTTTAAAGATACATTGCAATATTAGAGTGCATAAAACATGCAACCCTGCCTATGAATGTATGTGCTGTTGGTAGCACTGCTATTGCTTTTGCTCTGCCACACAGGACTCTCATATATTCAACTTCATGTGATGCTCACCAAAAAAAAGAAAATGTAAGGTGCATTTTGCACACTGCACTATCAATAATATTTCTGGTGGGGGAGAATTTCCATTTTGACTAGACTTTAATGAAAACAAAACCCTCCATTCAAAAATTTTCACACCTGAATTAAAAAGAAGATCTTATGGTATTTCTCCTCCTCAACCCATCTACACTCTGTGTCAGGCACACAGGGCACATTTATGTGCTGATCCTACTTCTGGCCCTGAACATTCATCTCACATATTTGCGTGTGTTAGCCCAGCAGGTCACAGAAGTATTCCTGGAAGTTATTCCTTCATGAGAATAGCTAAAAATAACTTAACTGTACACAAAAGTGACTGCAAACCACATAAGTAAATCCCTCTAAACCCCAAATAAATGTATCCCCCACCCCACTTCCCCTTACCAGAGCCCCAAATTCCTGAGGCCATTTCAACACCTCCCCACTCAAGGAGAAGTGCAACAGGAAAAATGACTATGTCAAGTTTTTCTGACACATTTTCAAGACCGCAATCATGTGATCACATTGCTAAGGTTTATTTGACGTCACATTAAATCTGTGTCTGGTTTCAGGGGTCAAGACATCTCGAAGAGGCCATTCTCTTACCAATGGTCATTTGCAGAAGTCTAAATCATTCATATCTGAAGTCTGACCTACCATAACAGCTCCTAAAATATTTCTGCTTAGTCAAGTCCCATCCCCAAAACCCCCCTGGGACACCTGCCTTCTTTTGCTGACCTGAAATTTGACACTTTTGGATATACTGACATCAGTGGGTTCTTGAAATGAAGTCTACAAATGTTTGGTATTGTCAAGGCCTTGTCATCATGATGATATCAGTAATGTAATCTGATGTGCATTGTCTTTCCAAGTTCATTTTGCATCTTTACTAGAAACCCGTGTGTCATAAAAGCAGAAAATGAATACTGAGCAGAGTGAGCACCATCTTCTACTTTGCATAGGGTTCTTAAGACAGTCCATGTCTGTCAATAGAAATGAAATACACTGTATGAGAATGCGGCATGTGTAAGCCAGATGTAGTGCAAACAATTGGCAGGAACAGATCATAAAGGTCTCCAGTCATCTAACTTTTGTCAATTTTCCTTTATCCTCTATCAGATGAGAAAGTCAACACATGCTTATGAAGTGGCTCTTCAGTGCCAGGAGAGTAGGAGAACCCAGAACCTCTGCCTCACAGGCTCGTGGGAGAGCATTTGGAGTGAGTTAAAACAGCAACCACATCATGCAAAATTAAAGGACATATTTACAATTATTTATACATCCATGTCTTCTGCTTCAAAGTAAACTAAAATATTCTGGATTCTAGTTGAGAAAAATGGCAGGAAAGCTTGGTATGGTAATGTATCACCTTCCTCACTGCAAATTCACCAACCTTCAGGGCCTGGCTCTGATGCTCACCCATTATCCTGGAGGCCGGAAAGCGGCAGTCACCATCACCCACTTTTCTGATCATGGTTTGCCCGGTCCCATGGACCAGCTTGAGATAGAAAGGGAAAGTTGTCCAGAGGATGAGCATCCCCTGTCACTTAATGCCTGATCATAGGTCTGAACAGCTGACTCCAGATAATCCCTGTAAAATAACAGACTCAGATTTCTGAGGTAGGAAATCCAGTCAGCCTAGTTAGCATTTGGAACAGTAATTAATCTCCTAGAGGCTAAAAGACATGGCATTAAATCTGTGTTCAGGTTACAGAATTACAATCATGTAGAAAAGTTCAGTGTCCTTACCTTAACACTTACTCTAAAGAGCTGTCCTGATACATCAAAAGATTTAATTAATGTTGATCCTTCCTTTGCTAAAGGGGAAAAATGAAGATAAAACAGAGATATGGTTAAAAAAAAATGGGGTGGGGGGAAGTCCCAGTTTTCTACATACCCAAATTATATATATCCTACGAGAACATTGGAAAGATTACCTCTATCAGAGTGAGAGCCATTTAAAGTGTTGTTATAAATTGGTCAAATCTAAGATAGTAGACCTGTGTGGAGATTTCCAGGAAAGATGTATTCTTGTTGATAAAAGGTAGACATATACATAAAAGGAATGGCGGCAGATCTGTGTGATTTCAGAAAAGGAACCTGCATTATTGGGCACTTTATATATATATATTATCTCAGTCCTCATAAAACTTGATAAGGAAGAAAAGTGAGGCCAAAAGAATTTAAGCACCTTGTCCAAGGTCACAAAGCTGGTAATAACTAAGGCAGAATTCAAACCCAGATCCACTTGCCTGCAAAGCCCTACTGACGTCATGTTACCCTCCTAGAACTCCTAGAAGGTTCCACTAGGCCAGCTCAACACAAAGCACCAATCCCCATCTGCTAGGTCTAGTCCTTGAACATTCCTTCTTATGAGTAAAACCTTTTGTCTCACAATCAGAGCTAAGATTTTAAATTGTTTAATTCTGGAAGACCAGCTCCACGTGTTAATTTACATGAAGGTACAAATGTCTAATTTTACCAACTTTTGTGAAGGGAAGTTTGGGTAGAAGTAAAGAACTTATAGAAAGGATTGTTCATGTCCACCCAGCAACCACTGGAAGCCTTTTCCTACCCTCAGTAATGACATAGTCTAGCCTGGTCAATCACTGTCTCATTCCCCTTCTGCAGTAATTGACCCATGGGAACAATATCATATAGACTTTGAAGTCATATGCTGAAGATGACAGCCTGGGTTTTTTAATAACTGCTTGAAGCAGAGTCACCCATCCTCCCCTATTTCAAGCCACTTCCAGCATCCTGGAATAGCCACTCTAGACTTTGTGTAAGTGAAAAAACTCTTTCGTTTGAGCCATTACATTTTGGAGTCTATTTGTCATAAAAACTTAGCCTGTCCTAAATAATAACAGGCATCAATGAATGCTCATTTCGTCCCCACCTCCATTCCTGGATTTTCCCCTTTAGAACACTTCAAGGTTCCTAGCAATTTTAGCATAGCTTCTTTAAAATAATTATGAATCTACAGCTATAGTGGATGCTAGATGCTATGGTTTGAATGTCCCTACCAAAATTCATGTTGAAACATAATTGCCATTGTATCAATGTTGAGAGGTTAGGGCTCTGCCTTTATGAATCAATTAATATTGTTATCTCAGGATTAGATTAATTATCAGGAGACCGGATTTTTTATAAAAGTGAATTTTGCCAGAGATTTCCTTTCTGTCTTTCCTGCTTGCTTCTTCCTTCCACCTTTCCACCACGGAATGACCCTCACCAGATACATGCTGTTGGATGTCCTGATCTCCAGAACCATGAACAGAATAAAGTTATTTTCTTTATAAATTACCTGTCTGTGGTATTCTGTTATAGCAGCAGAAAATGGACTAAGACAGTAGATATGTAAAAGTGACCACTTTTATAAATAATAAAAATAATAACATAAATGCCAAAAATATACATTTTAAAATAAATAATAAAAATTATCTTCTTTTTACCAAATTTCTTTTCAGACATCTAGGGTAAGTTTAGGTTTGCTAAAGAATGACCTAACCTGGAAAAAAATTAGTATTTTTTATTTGATTGCAACCTAATACCAGAGAATAGAGAGGAAAAAAATACTCCCCTTCTACTACACAAACTCATGGACAGCATCTCTCCTTCCATTTTTACTTCACTGAAGACTATCCATTGTATTAGTTGACGAGCTGAAGCAGAGTTTGGATTCCTGGCTTACATGTAATGAGTTTGGAAACTCTAATTGGACTTATCTTCAGTGATTTGGGCCATGTCCCGCCTACATTAGCTACATACTTTACTATGATAAATGAACCCAGTCACAGCACCTAACACTTCCTAACAGATAAAATTTAAAATACATATTTTAAATTTTAGCATATCATTAGCTTGAAACTCAGAATGGTTTGGATCCCAACATTGATCTCAAAAGCTAATTTAACCCACAGTGCAACGATTTTCCAAATGTGGTTCCTAAACCAGCAGCACAAAATCACCTGGGACTTGATAGAAATACAAATTCTCAGGCCCTGCCCCAGATTCATTGAATCAGAACTCTCGTGTATGGCCTGAGTTGCAATGCTAATACATGGTCATGATGAACCAAAACACCAGACCTATGCAATCAAAAGTAGATTACAACAGCACACCTAATACCCAGGTCTTGGTTTCAAATATGATTCTTCAATAAAAAGAGCCAGCCAACAAAATAGTTAATTCTAGGACTGACATAGGAAATTATAAAATGAGCCTGGAGCATCTTGTAATGGTAGAAAGTAAGAAATTATTTTTAAAAAATTTTTTCCCCTACCTGGTCCCAAGATCTGCATTAGCTTGCCTGGCTCTGTTCAGCCTCCAACTGGGGATCCAGAGGTACTCTCTGCACCCCTCTGGGATCAACCATCTCTGATCCAGAGAGGAAACTTCAGGAGCAGACACAGAAAGACCATCACCCCACCTCCATGCTGGACCAAGCACAGACACATCTGATCTGAGTGGGGGACTTGGCAGCAGCAGTAGCAGCAGACAAGTTGGGTGAGTCTGGATTTGATTCACCCTCCTCCCACAGCAGTCTGTGACAAAAAGAAATGGAAAAATAATTCATGCTCATGAATTAGAAGAATCAGCATTGTTACGGTGTCCATCCTACCCAAGCCAATCTACAGATTTAATGCAATACCTATTAAATTACCAGCAGCATTCTTCTCAGACCTAGAAATGACAATACAGAAATTAATATGGAAACATAAATGACCATGAGTAGTCAAAACAATCCTCAGCAAAAGAAACAAAGTGGGAGCAATCACACTTTCAGACTTTAAACTTTATTATAAGGCTACAATTATCAAAACAACTTGGTATTGGTACAAGAACAGGTATATAGACCAGTGGAACAGAATAGAGATTCTGAAAGAAAAACCTCAATTTCTCAACCAACTCATCTTCAACAAAACCTCCAACAACAACCTCTGGGGAGAGGAGAACCTATTCAGTAAATGGTGCTGGGAAAACTGACTGATCACATGCAAAAGATTAAAAATAGACCCCTACCTATCACCATACACAAAAATCAACTCTAAATGGATCAAATACCTAGAAAACACACATGAATCAACCCAAAAATCAACAGAAAGAAAACAAACAAACAGCTGTAACAACAACAAACTCTATAAGAACCTCATGACAGGGGTAAACTCGCACATTTCAATAATTAGCCTGAATGTGAATGGACTAAATGCACCACCAAAAAGACATATAATGGCAAAATAGAAAAGGATACCTGAACACACATGTTTACTGCAACAGTATTCACACAGCAAAAATATGGAACCAACTGTGCTGCCCATCAAAGTGGACTGGATTAAAAAGAAATGTGGTACATATACACAATGGTATATCACACAGCCATAAAGGACAAAATTATGAACTTTGCAGTAACTTGGATGGACTTAAAGTCTATAGTACTGAGTGATCTATCACAGAAATACATGAGTGAGTACCACATGTTCTCACTCATAAGCAAACTCTGAACAATTATCATAATACTATAAGAAAGGGATTGGCAGTAGTGGGAAACTGCTAGGGGTGGGGTACACTTCATCGATATGGGTACCTTATCTCAAACCAGATGAAGTTGGGACCAAAATGAGGCCCAAACTTTACCTGTACAATGACTATTTGTATACCTAACCCTGAATTGTACCCCACATCTTTAAAATTAAAAAAAAATTTTTTAAGATGGAGCTACGTTAAAGAAATATAGCAACTAACTGAAAGAATTTGCGAGACCAACACTGGAACAATATGAGCAAGAAAATAAAGTACCAAATTATAACCCAAAGTGTAAAATAAATATTATGAATCCATACTGGTATAAACAAATGGGAGGTGATAGACAAACCTCCTATGTAGAATAATTCTAAATAATTAATTTAGATACTCAGCCTTCAAGGAAGTGGAGTTTGACTCTCCCCTCATTAAGTGTGGGCTGTGCATAGTGACTTCCTTTCAAAAGTTACTGCATGGAAAGGAAGTGAAAATGCAATTTCACAGTGGAGAAACCTGGCAGCCACTACCTTGGCCAGATGATCAAGGTCAATATCAACAATGATAAGGTATGTTGATTATGTATACCATTGATATAATTGGATGAAAAATGACCACTTACTTTTGTGTTCTCTCTCCCAAAAACCCATAACCTTAGTTAAATCATGAGAGATGCTTTGGAGGTTGGTTTCACATATATCACCTGAAGTCCAGACTCAGCTGCTATAATGCAAGCCCACAGTCATAGTGCCTTAAACAAAAAAGACATTGATTTCTTTAATAGTTATCCAGGATGAGTATGGTGTCACCATGGTGGCAGGTTCACAGGCTTCTTCCAAATTATTTCTCTGCCATCTCTAGGTGTGACCTCATCCATATTGTTCAAGATAGATCATCACTGTCATCACTACATCCTAGCCAGGAGGACAGGAGAAAGGAGTCAGGGAGAATCTGTCCCTTTCTTCTTAGAATAAGAACTCTAAGTTGCACATATCACTTTTGCTCACATTCCGAATTCATTTATATGGCCACAGCTAGTTACAAAGGAGGTTGGAAAATGGGGTCTTTATTCTGGGAAATTATGTAAAATCAGACAAAAATTATAGTTTCTGTTCCTTTCTATTGCCGAAGTCTATTGCTTGTATTCTTACTTCCCATAGTATGTCTTTCCAAAACTGGTCTTATTTTTTTAATTCTGTTTTCATGATTTCTGTACATCTTGTGCTACAAGTCATGCTGTGTGAATTGAGTTTTTAGGAAGATACTGAGGATCTAGCTCAACAATGACTTCTCTGCTCTCAGAGTGACCCCAGATGATAGACTAGGGTTACATGGTTGTGATTTCCCACCTAGTGTGCTCTTTTCTGGACTAAAACTTCAGCACAAGAATAAGGCTGGAGACAATATAGCCCTCTCTCTGGTCAACTTTGTTCTGATCTATGTAATAAAGTCATGAATAATTTTGACCCAAGTTTAGGGTCCCAATCATTCATGACCTTATTACAGTTGCACTCTACTAGAATCCAGGGTGAGATGTGAGGACTCAAGACAAAGAAATTGCTAACCCCAAAGTGAGATCACTGTGGGTGGAGAAAAGCAGTCACCATCATTTTTCCATGCCAAGAAAGAAGAGGCTGAGTGAGGACCATAGTTCTGGAAGGTGGAGGAGGACCCCATAGTAAAGCAATTAGTCATCCCATCTTGCTAGCTCAAGGAGTGACAACCATAAATGACTAAGAAGAAATAAGACGTCACTGGAAATAAAATTAAAGAAGAGGCAAGTCTGCTACCTGCAGAGGTCATTTACAAATAAGGTTTGCAAAATACAAACATTAAACTCAGAAGATAAATTATGACATTGACTACTCATTTAACAAAATAGTCAACCATTTTACTTGCTCAAATAAAAAAGTCACCCAGTGTATTTTTCAAATGTTTGGATTTGCCAAAGGCTATTTTTGCACTACTTTTCCAAAGTGCATCAACTTACCAAAAACCTTAGAGTAGACCATGTATGGTGAAATCGCAGGGCTGAAAATTCTGAGCCTCTAAGATAGGGACTACTTGACATCAAGATATTAATTTTATTATTATTTCTAGAACAACAAAGGACATGTTTTTTGAAAATTTTTAAAAAGTCAGCTTATATCTTTTAGATCAGGACAAGAAGCAACTTTCAGATTCTAATCTTTGCAAAGACACTGCCACAGTTTAAAAATCAGCCCAAAACATTAAGTCTAATGAAAGATCAAAGCTTCTTACTATTGGTCCCTATTCCTTATGAGGATGACACTCTGTCTCCCTGCCTCGAAGTTGGGATATATTTGTTTCACCAGTAATTTGGGGGTGTTTTTAGACACCATTTTATCTTCCTAGTTATTTTTCCTTTTAATATTTCAGGCACTACATTTTTCTTCATTCAAAATTTTAATGAGGGGATTGAAGATGGCTGACTAGAAGCATCTGCTCGCCGTCTCCACAATGCAGAATCAAAATAGTGAGTAGATAATCACACTCTGTATAGTTCATCTAAGAGAGAACACTGGAATTCAACAGAGAAGTGACAGGAAATAACTAAGGCATGAAAGGAGAGAGAAGCAAGGGAGCCTGCTCAGCTGGAATCTGCTAGAAGCCTAGAGAGTCTCTCCAGTGTGGACAAAGGAAGGATAAGTGAGAGCTAACAGTGGTCCACAGTCCCACTGTGGACTCCTACAATCCTACTCCCAGGAGAGCCCTTCAACCCACAGAAGTCTTGAGATTAACCAGGAAGCTGCCCTGGAAATCACATGATGGTGCTGCCCCAGAGAGGGAGAACATGCTGGCTCCCACACAATCCCTGATCCCTTAGCAGCTACAACAAGGTGCTGTATGGAGAGTCCAGACCTCTACAGACCGCATGCTGCCTGCGGGCCCAAAAGCCCCTGCACTGCCACATCCCTGGAGACCCACTGACATTCCCCACCCATGGACACTGCCTTGGCTGGCTGCTGCTGCCAGGGCTGAACTGCAAGCCATGGGCACCTAGAAGAGGAGTCAGCTTGCATTTTTACACACCTTAAAGACAAGCTTCCCCACCTGCAACTACCACCACTGCAGGCTGCTGACTCTGAGGTAAAAGGATAAGCAAAGCACACACATCCCAGCCACCTGCATATAATTACTGCCACCGAAAGCAGCCCTGCCCTCCTCAGTAGCAGGCCTCTAGCACAACTGCTGTAGCCCCCACCTGAGCATTCCAGAAGGTCTAAAGATCACCTCACCCCTGACTACCACAGCCAGCACCTGCATGCACCACTAGGGGGGAGTGAGACCTAAGGAGAGGTCTGTTAGGCCCAGCTTCTCCTCCTCAGTACCTGAGCATGCCATCAGGGGCCTGGGAATCATCCAGTCTAGTCCATCACCATTGGCACCTGAGCACTGCTTCTGGGGCCCTGAGGTCAGGCGCACCTAACATGCTACTATCACCACAGCTGACACCACAAGCATGTTACCTGTGGACCTGAAGACTAGCCCATCAAACCAGTCACAGTCACTGCAAACACCAACATGGATTGTTTGGGAGCCAGATGATTGTCCTGCCACTGCTAATGCCTAGACCATGCCCATTGTCCATGGACCTGAGAATCTGTCCACTACTTTCCTGGCCCACTGCTGCCACTACTGGCACCAAAGCAAGCTTCCTGGAGGCCCAAGAATTGGGCAGCCAGGACCCACTAACACCAGTGTCAGCATACACCAAACTGGAGTCCAAGGACAGGCATGCTTAACCTGCAGCTACCATCACTGGGGCCTGAGGACAGGCCCACCTGGCATTCCCTTTCCCAATTAAAAAAAAGTGAAATTCTGGAAAAAGATGTAAAATCAATGTAGTAAGATACAAGATAGTACAGAAAAACAATACAAAAAATAATTTAAGATATGAATGAGAAATCTACCAAGAGATAGATATTATAGAAAAAAGTCAAATAGAAATTCTGGAAATGAATAATTCATTAGGTGAAATACAAAATATATTCAAAAACTTCAACAATAGACTAGATCAAGCAGAAGAAAAAAATTCAGAACTTGAACACAGTTCTTTTTGAAATAACCCAGTCAAACACAAATGAAGGGGAAAAGAATAGGAAATAATGAACAAAGCCTATGTGAAATATGGGATACCATAAGTCAAATGAATATTTGAATTTTCAGTGCCCTGGAAGGTGAAGAGAAAATGAAAGAGTTAGAAAACGTATTTAACTAAATAATAGCTGGAAACTTTTCAAGTCTACAACAGATTTAGAAATCCAGATACAGGAAGCACAGATATATCCAAACAGATACAATTCAAAAAGGCCTTCTCCATGACATATTATAGTCAAATTTGCAAAAGTCAAAGATAAAGAGAGAATTCTAAAAACTTCAAGCGAAAGTGTCTGGTCACTTATAAGAGAACCTCCAACAGACTAACAGTATTTTTCTCAGCAGAAACTATACAGGTCATGAAATGATATATTAAAAGTGCTGAAAGACAAAAATTTCTAGCCAAAAATACTACATGCAGTAAAGTTAGCCTTCATAAATGAAGAAGAAATAAAATATTTCCCAGACAAGTAAAACCTAAAGGAATTCATAATTACTAGACTGTCCGTATAAGAAATTCTAAGGAACTCCTATACTTAGAAGTAAGAGGACAATATCGACCATCATAAATCCATATATCAGAATCAACCTAAGTGCCCATCAATAGATAAGCAAATAAACAAAATATGATACATACACACACACACACATATATATAATTGGAATATTATTAGGCCACTTAAAAAATAAAATCATGTCATTTGCATCTACATAGATGAAACTGAAGGTCATTATGTGAAGTGAAATAAGCTGGGCACAGAAAGACAAATATCACATATTTTAGCTCATATGTGGAAGCTGAAAGAGTTGATAATATGGAAGTAGAGAATAGAATGATACATACCAGAGACTAGAAAGAGTGTATAGGGAAGGGAGATGAAAATAGATTTATTAAGGAGTACAAGCATACAGTTAGACGAAATACATAAGTTCTAATTTTAGGTGGAAAAGTAGGGTGACAATACTTAACAACAATGTATTATACTTCAAAAATAGCTAGAAGAGAGGGCTTCAAATCTATCCAACACACACAAATAATAAATACACAGGAGATGGATCCCCTAAAAAAATTATAGCTAGATAAGAGAAATAAGTTCTAGAGTTCTATACCACTGAAGAATGACTACAGTTAACAATAATATATTATAACATTTCAACTAGCTGGAAAGAGAACACTGAAGATTCCCCATACCAAAAAAAAATTATAAATGCTTGAGATGATGAATGTGCTAATTGCTCTGATCTGATTACTATACATTATATATATTGAAACATCACTATGTATCACAGCAGTAATGGCAAAAAAGCCTTCATAAAAACTTAGTTAAATTAAAAAGTGGTCAAATTAGCCTGGTTTGCCTAGGACTGAAAGGGTTGCTAGGACATGAAACTTACAGTGCTAGAGCCAGGACAATCGCAGGCAAACTGAGACAACTGGTCTCCTTGACAGAGCCTAAGGTGTTATGGAATACATACTACACATGCCTTATTACTATCTAAACCTGAAAGATTCTGGATTCTGAAACTTATCTATTCCCAAGGGATCTGGACATACATAGACTATCTCTGGAAAAGACAAAAGCACTGACTACAGACTCTGGGAAGTAAATGCGCGGCTAGAAAAGCAGGCATAGGAGGAAAAGTGTTCACTGCACAGACTTTCACATCTTTTGACTGGGAACCATGTGAATGTATTATCCACTCAAAAAATAAATACAGAAATTATTAGGGAAAAAGGTGTTCAACATAAACATGGGATCTCTGCATCTGGTCTGTTTCCTGGTTATATCTAAAATCAGTGGTTCCCAATATCACTTGCTCCCTTACTTTTTTTGGCCACATATATAATTTTACTATGAGCGGAATTATTCCCCTGCCAAATTCATTTGTTGAGTCCTAACCCCCAGTGCGATGGTATTTGGAGATGGAGTTTTTGGGAGATAATTAGCTTTAGATGAGGTAATGAGAGTAGGGCCCTTATGATGAAATTAGTATATCTCTCTCTCTCTCTCTCTCTCTCTCTCTCCCCGCCACCACCTTCCCTCCCTCTCCCCTCTCATTCTTCCATGTGAGGACACATTGAAAAGGAAGCCATCCACAAGCCAGGAAGACAGAGCCCTTATCAAGAACTGAATCAGCTGGCAAAATGATCTTGGACTTCCCAGCCTCCAGAACTGTAAGAAAATAAACTACTGTTAAAGTCAGACATTTTTTAAATTATATTTTCACTAATTCCCTTTTAACTTTGCTTAATGATATTTGATACATGACATATTGATCAAGATATATCTTTATGTGTACGGACACCAAGCAAGTAAGACTAAGGCCTTATTTTGGTCCCTGACCTCAAGAAGTGCACACCAATAATGGAGAAAGTAAATGTCCTGGGGCTGAGGGGGAATAAAAGATGATAAGCAAAGGATAAACATTCATTACAGCATTATTTATAATAGTCAAGACTGGAAACAACCTCAATGTGGAAAATAATTATGTAATAAATAAATATGAAAATAATTATGAATAAGTCATAGCACTGCCACATGGTAAATCATTGCATAGTCACTTAAATTAGGTTTATGAGGAATTTTATAAGCTATGAAAATTCTTATGTTGTAACAGTAAGTAAAAAATTAGAACACAGAATTATATTTGCAATATGTTCACAGCTATGTTAAAGAAAATATAAGAAAAAAACAAAATGTGGTTGTCTTTAGATGCAAAATTATGGGTGACTTTTTTCTACTTTTCTGTATTTTCTTATAATTGCTATTTTTATTAGAATACCTAATGAGACACTATTTTAGTCATTTTATACATTTAACTAATCTAATCTCTCAGAAACTCTATGACATAGGTACATTGTTATCCCTGTAGAAGAGAAGACTGAGGATCAGAGACTTAAAGTTCCCATTATTACACAACTAGTAAAGTAGTATAGACAGGATTTGAACCCATTCAATCTGGCTGCAATCCTGTATGTTTCTCTCTAATTAGTGTAGTACTTTCCATTATTGGAAGTGTTATGGTATCTTTTAAAAAGAAGGTATACACAATTTGCCATAGAAATTCAAAGGAAGAAAAGAAGTTCTCCAATCTGGGAATTGGGGAAGTGGTAGTAAAGAGACTGAATGGGATTTAAATGCACACTAATTGAAGGAAAGGCATGGGGTTGGAACAGCAGGAGCTAAGACAGTCAGATTAGACATCAATGGCCTGTAAACAAAAGAAGATGCGTTGTTTTTTATGCATCATATTTATTTATTCAGTATCTTTAATTATTCTCCATCTCCTGGAGGGCTTATTCTGCTCCTGCGCAGAGCCTCCTGCTTTTTTCCTAAAATCCAATACCTTTTCAGAAAATATCAAAGCTAGAAGATATCATCTTAGACAACTCCCATTCAAAGTAAAGATATGGTTAAGAACAGAAAGCTCACTTCTATCCCTAAAGAGCCCATTTAATTTTTGGAAAATTGTAAATAGAAAATTCTTCTTTATATCTGGGCTTAAATCTAACTCTCTATAACTTTTATCTATTGGTCTGATTTGTCCCCGGAGGTATTCAGAGTAACACTAAGCATTCCTCTGTTCCTGAGTCCTCAGTTATCAGATTCATCTTGATCTTTTCTTCCCCAAGATAAAAATCTTCAGTTCCTTCTGCAATTTTCCATGTGACATGGTGCTCAGATCCTTCCCATCATCACCTGTTCTTTTCAGGAAACACTGTGGTTAGAAATTGTCCTTTAAAATGATTATTCAGAACTGAACAAAACCCTCCAGTGGAAAGAATGGTAACATAATTACCTACCATGACCTGGCCTCCATCTTTTTTTTTTTTTTTTTTGAGTTGGAGTCTCACTCTGTCACCCAGACTGGAGTGCAATGGCCGCTCCTGGCCACCGCAGCCTCGACCTGCTGGGCTCCCGCGATCCTTCCGCCTCAGCCTTCCAAGTAGCTGGAACTACAGGCACGCGCTACCACACCCAGCTAGTTTTTGATTTATTGTAGAGATGAGGTCTCGTTTGCCCAGGCGGTCTCAAACCCGCGGGCTCAGGCAATCCACTCACCTCAGCCTCCCAAAGCGCGGGATTACAGGCTGAGCCACCAAGCCCGGCTAGGCCTCCATCTATTAGGGTGGGCTTGATTTAAGAGCCTCTTCACACTATTGCCCCAAATGAGATGTCACCAACCAAACGCCCTGGACCTTTTTTTAATGTAATTCTGTGTGAAACCAGGTATTTCTAAGTCTATACTCATACAATTAATTTTTTTCAACCTAAATATAGATTTTATCATTTATTCTGCTCAACAAAGAAGAATATAATCCTGGTGTTTGGCTGAAAAAAAAAATCCAGTAATGGAATTTGACAGTTTTCACTTCTCAGAATAGACTACACACTAAATCATTTGGTTCAGACATTGGGGGAAAGACAGGAAAGTTGTATCAGGATGTTGCCTATCCAGAGGTCATGAGGTTTTTATTTTCTGGGAATATGTGGGAGACTTCAGACAAATCTGCCTTTCCCTTGAAGGATAAAAGAAAGACATTAATTTCTCTCAAGAGCCTACTGAGAGCACTGTAATACATCACATTCAATGAGGTGCAACATTTGCCCCAAGTGTGGTGTGGCCCATAGGTTCACATTCATGATGACAGTGCCACTGATTCAAGGCAAAATTAGAGGAGAGATAAGAACAATATAATGACTTTCTCATAAAGTTAAGTATATTCAATTTTAAAAATTATTCTTTATTCTGAGAGTATATCTTTCCAACATGCTTGATATTAAGGGTCCTTTTTCATGAAATAAATGGTTGAGTCTTTTTTTTTTTTAACAAATGCACTTTTTAGCAGATGAAAAGGAATGCAGAGCAGAAAAATGGAGAGAAAACGAAATCTTGCTGCCCATCAATGGCTTTTAAGATCAGTCCTTGCCTGAACACCACCTTATATCTAAGCATAACAGTTCTGTAAGCCAATACATTTACTTATTATTTAAACCAATCTGAGTTGAATTGTTGCTATAACTCAAAACAACCTAACTGGTACAACACAGAGAAGGGAAACTCAAACATTGGTTAAATTAATTTATAATCTCATCCAAGCTCTCCATGTGCCTGTTGAATACTGGGTCATGGTCCTCTCACTTATTTTGTTGGCAAAGGTTTGTATTAGTCATTTCTTGCCTTCTCTTCTGTGCCTTCCTATGCCACTGGAATTTCAGCAGAATTTCCTTGAGATGAAACAAACAGCAGTCTCATATTATTCAGTTAGTTTGGGCTAGAATTAAAGGTAAAGCAGTCCTCTGCCTTGTCCAGGATCATTCTGTTTTACCTCACCTGCCATCAACAGGACTCTTAACCACAGGCTTTGAGGACAACTCTCACATGACATAGCAGAGATTGGCTGATTGTAGCTGTTCACCAAATATCCTTTTCCTCTTTGTTTCTTTGAAACCCAGGAACACAATACTTACTAGTTTCCCTTCTGTTAGAGGTGGACATGTAGTGAGATTTCCCAAGCTAGGGCTAGAGAACCAAGGCTTTTAAGAAGTGGGCGTGTCCCCTCCGCCTTCTGGATCTCCTTCCACTGGCTAAACGCAGAAGGCAGGAAGATCACTGAGCCATGAAATAAAAGGAGGCTGCGTTCTTGAATCACCTCGGGAAAAGAGTCACTTACCAACCAAAAACATCTGCCTTGGTTTGTTGTTGGGATGAGAGAGAAACTATTATATTTGGGTCATTGTATATTTGGGGTTCTGATCATTACAGCAGCTAGCGACATACTAACAAATAAACCTGACTTTCTTATTAACTGTTTCTGCCTGCTGGCTCAGTTTAAGCTATTCTCTCTCTCTGTCCATATTTCCTTGGAGAAACAGCATTTTTTACGGCCTGAGCCTCCAGTCTTTTTCTTCTTCTTTTCAACTTTGGGTTGACACTGTCTCCTCACAGTCATCTGAACTCAATCTTGGATATCCCTTGGATAAGAACTTGTCCAAAGAAAGTCCCCAGCTAGTCTCTCTGTCCTGTGTGACAAAGCTGAATGAATTATGGGGCTCAGCCAGCACCCTTCCTGGGCCTGCCTCTTAACTTATATGGGTTGTTTCTCAGAAGCAAATAAAGTTCCAGATGAGACAGGACTAGAAAATATAAAAGCACTAGAGCAGTGGCCCACAGATGCCAGTTCATAGAACTGAACTGAGCAGTCTGCATCAGAATCACCTGGGAAGGATTTTTTAAAACAGAGATTCACGATCCTCACACTCAAGAGATTTTTCTTTGACGTTTGTGATGTGGGTGACTAGGAATCCAATCTTCTTCTTTTTTTTTTTTTTTGAGTTTAGTCTCACTCTCTCTGTCATCCAGACTAGAGTGCAGTGGCACACTCATGGCCACCCCAGCATTGACCTGCTGGGCGCCGGCTCTCCTTACACCTCAACCTTCCAAGTAGCCGGAACTACAGGTGCATAGCGTAGCGCCCAGCTATTGTAGAGACGAGGTCTAGCCAAGCTGCCTGGGCTGGTCTCGAACCCGTGGGCTCAGGAAATTCACTCTCCTCAGCCTCCCAAAGTGCTGGAATTACAGGCTGAGCCACCAAGCCCAGCCAGGAATCCTACTTTTAAAGTATCTTTATGACCTTGATGCATAACCACTGTGCTCGATAATGGCATGTCAGAGTCAGTATCAGTCTTAGCAAATATTAACCACAACACATCCCAGGAAGGGCAGTGAAGCATAGTGGGTAGGAGCTTGGCATTTGAAATCAGACTTGAGTTTGAATCAAGACACCATCACTAACAAGCTGTGACTTTGGTAAAATTACTTAACATCTTGGAACCTCTGTTACATGGGTTTAATATTATTATTAAATGAAATAATAACTACAGATTTCCCGGCATAAAGACCCAAATAAATAATAGGTATATGGGAGGGGGTACAAGTTTAGTTTTAGAGAGAAAACATCTGTGATGACTTCCATACCAGGTAAGAACCACATCTGGAAGAACAGGACTTGTTTAGTATCTTCTCCCTTCTGTGGATCATAAACTACTCTTGGGGCAGGTTTTGCAGCTGCCTCCACTACTAGAGGCAGCCACCAGAGCAAACAGTTTTGCCCCTGTCTGATATTTTAATCTAACCACAATTTGGGTTTTCTGCTCCCTCTTTCTTTAAGAGAAAACAGTGGAGCCGGGCCCAGTGATCTGACTGATAAGTGTGATCCTGGCGCAGACTGGGCATAGGGCAGTCTCAGCATTCCCTCAGTACAAAGCAGGTCCCATTAAGAGCAGCTGGCCTCTTGCTCCCTGTCTGCCCCAAAGCTGGTCCCCCTGCCTTCTCAGTTGCTGGAAAAAGCCATCACCCAGGACCTCCAACACGCCTCCTCCCCCGGGACCTCCACCTTCAGCTCTCAGCCCCAAGTCCTTTGACTGCAGATGTGAGTTGCCTTGAGCATTTAGCAGAGGGCACAACAAGCGGCGGCATCAGTTAAGTATACTCCACTTTTCCCATGAACTATTATCCTACTTCCTGTTCCCCAGGGATCCTGAAGAAAACCGAAAGGTTCTTCTGCCTCCCTTTAGTTCACGTTCCCAAATTCGAGTAAGAGATGTTTATAAACATGCTGAAAACCCCATTGGTCACATCTGTCCCAACTGTCTGGTGATTCTTCACAAATCCACTGTGAACGGGGAGGGGTGGATTTTACTACAAGGAGGTTCACTCTCAGGGAAAGGCAGCCCTTGGATTAGAAAGGTGATCCTAGAGCACTCTACTAGGAATTTTCCAGATAACTTTAGAATAAAGGGGGAAAAAAATATGTCCCTTTAGTTCTGGGCCAATGAAAAGAGACTGAAATAGAAGTTGTAAGCTCTTACCTCCAGGGCTGCCACAAGCTTGCCGGGGGGCTGGGATCAGACTTCACTGTGCCTCAGTTTCCTCCCCTGGAAAACGAAGATAACTATCTGCCCTTCCTACTACTTCATGGGGTTTTTAGGAGGATGCTATAGAATAATTACAATGACATAAATAATGCTCAGGGCTTACTATATGTCAGATACTGTTTTCAGTGTTTTATGCTTAAATCTTCAGAACAAACCCCTATGGGAAGCTCTGTCACCCTATTTTATAGATGAGGAAACCAAGCATAAAGGAACAGTAGTTTTTCAAAGTGCTCATTCATAATCACCATGATTAAATCTAGATGTCCAAGACACATGTGCTTCTGCCCTGTTTCTGCACCTTATGAAGATGTGAGCTCTTACTAATCAGACGATGGAGATTATCCCGCGAGATGAGTGTTCTGGGTTCTCCTTAGAGTGGGGCCCTGCACAGCAGTACTTCTAAATGATAAAAGGGGCACATTCTTATGTGGTTCAAATGAGTTGAATACCTGGAGAATTCTGTAATAAGAAGATATATAGAATTTGCACATCAATAATATCATTTAAGGTATTGACTTCCTTCTTTTCTTTAATTATCCCAGTCCTTTTCCTGAATTTTCTTCCAGTGCCTCTCCAATCCAGACCACAAAGTCGGTGGCTCTTTGATTTCATGACATCCTCCATTAATTGTGCATCAGCTGCATGCAGTCCTCAGGGGACCCCTACAGCACTCATTTTCCATCAACTGGGTGCTCCCCTTCTAGGGACAAAGCAGCAGAAGCTAGAAACCCTCCGAGTGCTGGAACCTGGAGGCTTCCTTTCAGCCTCCGTGCTGTGCCGGGCCAAGGTTACCACTCCACAGTGTTCTAGCCTTGAACATTTCAGAAGTGAAGCGCTTATTTGGGACATTTGAAATTTCTCAGTAATTATCATGAGAGCAAGCAGGTTTTGTTTCCTCATATGTCAGGTAATGTGCTAAACACTTATTACATGTTGTTTTTTTAAATAATCATTTCAGGTTTGTTCATGCTGTTGATAATGCCATTTTACATTGAAGGCTTAGAAAGCCTAAGACTCAAGGGCAGGGTCGCAGATACAGTCCACATGCCAGGTACCTGTTTCTCTAAATAAAGTTTTATTGGAACAGTTTATTTATTGGAATAGTTGCTTTTGCATAATAGTGGCAGAGCTGAGCAGCTGGAACATAGATCACATGTGACCTACAGTCCTAAAAGTTTTGTCATGTGATTCTTTGAGAAAAAAAAAATTGCCAATCCTTGCTTTTGAGTCAAACTTCCTGAATTTCAGCCCTGGCTCTACCTCTTATCAGTTGTGTGAGATCTTGAACAAGTTATTTCACATCTGTGAGCACTGGTTTCCTCTTCTGTAAATTAGGGATGATAATAATAAAATGTATATAAGAGGATTATTGTGAGGACTGAGTCTAAGTGTGGCCGCCACACAACAGCAGCAACTGCATTCATTACCTGTGAACTTATTAGAAATGCAAATTCCACTTCACCTCAGATCTACTGGATCAAAAACTGTGGGGCCCAGCCCAGAAATCAAACTCTGGGGCCCAGCCCAGAAATTTAACAAGTTCCCAGGTGATTCTGATGCCAGCTAAAGTCTGAGAACCAGTAGCACTGTATTAAAGTGGTTGTCCTTAGTAAGTGCTTGGCAAGGATTCTTGATTATTATTACTTTAGATTGTTTAATTAATCTGAGTTAATCTAATTTAATCCATCTAAATTAATTTAATCTATGTGTTTTGTGCGTTTGTCCTTAAAAATCTGCCATAAACTCTAAAGCTCCTTAGTAGGAAGAATAACATTTGACTTTTTTTTGTATCCACCCAGTACCAAGCACACATTAGGTGCTTATTCAACACTAACAAACATTGGGGTAGACAAATTGATTGAAAAACTTCTAAAAATGGGGTTGTTTTCCTGGGATCTATGTAGCAGGAATGGTGTGGACTACAGGAGTGGGCCTCAGAGAATCCTTGAGTCGTTTGACATTATAAGCAAATTTTTGCTTACATAATTGTATGTTTTTCTCTGTAGATGCCATAATGTTTTCACCATGTTCTCAAAGATCCCTCAACATTTCAAATACCACTGCTCCAAAAGGTAGACACTCGTAGGTTCGGGGGAAGGACTCTAATATGCCACCATATTACTTAGGACTCCACATAGGACTAGTATGACACCACACTAGAAAGGAGTGCTATGGATGGAGCCCTACCCATTCCTTGGAGCAGAGTGGGAGCCGGAACACAAGATGGCCTCCTCCGTTCTTTATTTCCCCTTCCCAGCCTCTGCCTCGGCCATGTCTGCTCTCTTCCTCGCTAATTCTTTTTCCCAGGAATACTGCTTCTCTTCTTCCAGCTGCTGAAGAAAATCAAGTAGACAAAACTCTGCATCCCATCATGGAGATGGCTGTTTAATTTGAGATGAGTGTGACATTACTCATCGCTCTGAGCCCCCTTTGATCCACCAACATTTGCTTCTTTTATCCCCCTGTAATGCATACATTAGTGCCCTGGATGCTACGTGGTCTTGTTGTCTCTTAGATGCTGTCAGAGATTATTCACTTGGGAAAGAAGAATATCTTGTTTAATGTCAAAATAAGTACTGTGTGGTTGGCCTGATAGTTTATTTACATGTTCAATATTTTTATGTTTACATCATAAGAGCATAGCTAAAATTATATTTTTTCTGTTAAATTAAACAGGATATGACAATCTTTTTTAACCTAATTTTTGTTTGATGAGTTGGTTTATTAAAATGGTTAGAATCAAGTGAGAATAGATACTCGAGTTGCAACATACGGCTGTATGCTTTTTATTTGTATAAAAGCTGGAAAGTGGCAATAAACAATGCTTTAAATGAGGGGCGCTATAATGCAGAGCTTAAAAATACAGGCTTTAGCCCCACTTTCAAATCCATCCCTGCTGCTTACTAGTTGTATGAACCTTAGTTTAGTTTTTCAAGCCCTCTGTGACTTAGTTTCCCTATCAACAAAACTGATATAGTGATTGTTGTCAGAGTGAAAGGAATTCATATACCTCAATCTCTTGGCATATGCAAAGACTGTGTAAGCATTGGCTATTATTTAAATAAACATAAGCTTTAAAGTAATTCTATGAGTTTGAAATGGGGAGAGAAAGCAAGTCTTATAATTTTATGAGCGACTTTAAGACCTAGAATGAGTTTCCATGGGCCAACATTTTCCAATCTCTCTGGCCCAGTGGCCACCTGGTATCCATTTTATGAAGCAGGGAGCCTTCTAAATTCCAAAGCTCTGTCCTGACACTGAACAAATATTCCTGTTTCTCAGCTGAGGTTATCTGGAACGGTGTTAAAAAGTAAGGTTTACTTGAAAATAACATGTTTACTCTTTCTCCTTTTAGGGAATCGCCGTAAGATAGTTCATCTACCCAGAAGAGTTAATCAGGCCACAAACCTTCTTTATTCATGTTCATTTAGCAACTTTTATTTCAATTCTCTAGTTTACCCAAGAAGCTCAAGGGAGGAAAAGTTCTCCTGGCAGGTCACAACCACTGTAGCACTTGGAAAGAGACACAGGGTATAGGGATTCTACAACTTAACCTCTACTGGGAGCACTTGTTTTGGCTTTAGTCTTATGTGTTGTTACTTCCTTATTCATCATGTGACTGCAGCTTTCTATTAAAATAAGCATATTTTACTAGATGCAAAGTCATTAATTTAGCAAAACCAGATTGTTTCTGGTTGCTTCTCAGCTGGTTGATAAAATCAATGTGTTGATTTAGCCTCAGGTCTGCTTTCTCAAGTTCCAGTTATTTTTTCAAGTTTACAATGGCTTGTGGAGACTCATCTTTCTGCAAGATGTCATTTCTTAGAGCACATCTCTTCATCCTGGGAGGAATGAATTCAGAAATGGTTGTGCTTGTGTGTTAGATTACCAGATTTCGGGTTTGTTTCAAGTATGTGAGTCCTTTGAATTTCCCTCTTTGCCATGAAGAGATAGGCAGTATGATGATAATGAATCAGGACTGGCAGAGAAGGCTACAGAGTCTATTTTATTCACAGAAAGTAAGCCAGGGTAGGGCAGGCTCCTTAACTTCCCCAAACCCCCCTAGCAGGCGTCCCAGGGCCCAAAAAAAGGCACATTCTGTCTTGCACAAGTTAGATGCTATACACTATTTTTTTGTCCCACATGGTAGGAATTATACATTCCTGCTGTGTTGTAAATTCCTTCTATGTATTTGGAATCAAAGATCTGGAAATAATTTTTTTTTATTATTGTATCACCAGAAATTCAGGAATATAAACATTCAAAAGATTGAGGAAGGCCCAATACCAGGTTACAATTTATGTCAAGCACTAATGAAATAAAAATTTTATTAGAGCAGAATAAAAGTGTCATCGTGGAATCTAATTGTGTATTGGTAATAGATTCTGAGACCTAAAAAGGACCTCAAAAGACCATGTAGGCCTCTTCTGATATTAAAAACCTTAAAGAACCACATCAATTGATGAAAAAAAAAGTAAGAGCAGGATGTGGCAAAATGGAAGTATTTTCCTTGTAGGAGTTTAAAGTCTTTCATACATTTTGGAGAGCAATTTGGCAATATCTAGAAATCTCAAATATGCCTTATGGTCCACATATTCTATTCTAACAGATATACTTTAGGAGAGACTCTCATATAAATGCCTAAGCAGACAAACAGAAAGATGTTCACTGCAGGTTGGTTTTAACAGCCTAATAGTGGATGAATATTGAATATGAATTGATGAATACTGAAATGTTCTTCAATCAGGAGATGAAAAAATAAATTATGATAATCTTTATGCAATACAATATCACACAGCAGTTTTATTTAAACTGCTGTATGGTATTTTGTATATTTCAAAATAAATAAATAAACTGTACCAACATGGATAAGAGTTAGAAACAATGCAGAGTGAAAAAAACAAGTTGCTAAAGGATGTGTATCATGATTTCATTTATCTAAAGTTAAGACTACACTCAAATACATACATACCCAGTAAAAAGACAAAACTACACAAGGGAAGGATATACACTAATTTCACAAGAATGGTGTTTCTGAAGAAGGGAACCAAATTAGGGAGGAATAAACAAAGGTTTCAACTGCATCTAAGAATTTATGACATAAAAAATAGATCTGAAAAAAATATGGCAAATATTACTGTGGTAGATGCATGGATTTTTTTTAAAATTCCCTAACTTTTTGAATGTTTCCATTTTTTTTAATTCCCTGAACTTTTTGGACATATGATGTCTCTTATGTCCCTCACAATGTAGATGGCAATGCAGCTGGGCTTTTCCTCACATGAAGTTTCTGTTTAAACTCCATTATGATCATTAACATCTTTAATTTTCCAATATTCCAGTAGCTTGGGGGTTCAGAAAAAAGTCCATTTTATTTTCTAACCTTTAATTCTCCAATCTTGAGGTAACTTGGGGGTCAAGACAAGCATTTTATTTTTAAGTTATTTCTGCCCTCAAGTCCACTTGTTCATTTCCAAGGTAAGGTAACTCATCAATGTCTGGACAGAATCGTTCCTCTGATAATAAATCTTATTCCTCTTATGTATTTCCACTGTCCATGTGGGTGTCATGACACTTCTCCTTTAATTTCATTAGCTAATTTATGAAGCTAGTATTGGTTCCTTAATCCAGGTCACTAATAACTCTGTCATGTGTTTCCATTGGATTATCTTGGTTCCTGCCTAAGCTTAAGGATGGGACTTTCTCTCAGTAGCAATGCTCAAGTTGCCAAAATAGTTCTAGAGGATGGTCCATTCTCTAACTGCCTGTGTGCTTTCTCGAGGTCAAAATGAAAACCCAAAGAATATGTTGCATAATGAAAATCCAATTCATTGCTGCCTTACCCCAATTGTGTAATTACATCTTCTTTATAGTCAGCCCAAATTCCAAGAAATTTATCTTTAATTTGAAACATCATATCAAGGTTAGCTAGATAGAAAAACCAACATTCAAATTTTTCTTTAAAAAAAAACAACAAAAAAGTTTTTTCTTAAAAAATAATAAACACTAGCCAGGCTCGGTGGTGGCTCAGCCTGTAATCCCGCGCTTTGGGAGGCTGAGGTGAGTGGATTGCCTGAGCCCGTGGGTTTGAGACCCCCCTGGGCAACTTGGCGAGACCTCATCTCTACAATAAATCAAAAACTAGCCAGGCATGGTAGCACGCGCCTGTAGTTCCAGCTACTTGGAAGGCTGAGGCGGAAGGATCGCCAGAGCCCCAGCAGGTCGAGGCTGCGGTGGCCGGGAGCATGCCACTGCACTCCAGTCTGGGCAACAGAGTGAGACTCCAACTCAAAAAATATATATATAATAAAATAAAAATAAACACCTAAATGAAGAGTAAAAGAAATAGATAGATTGCTGCAGGGCTGCTAAATAGACAGAAATGGGAAAATTCAGCGCTTTGAGTTTACCGGTCTCTGGAGTCTTCTATTTCCCAGTTCCTCAAAAAGTATTAAAGAAAACAGTGAAAAATGTAGAAGGAGGAAGTCTGGGATATAATGAATAACCTTAAAGATAAAAGCATAGGATGAGTTCAGACTGGGTAAGGGCAAAATTTTTGAGTTAAAGAAAAGAACCCAATTTCTGTTACATGCCTCCATAATTTTATAAGCATGCTCATTCATGATAAATTATTATTATTGTGGAGCAGATGGATGAATCTCAATCATTATACTATAATGGAAGATTAAACATTTTCTTAACTTCTATTCATCAAATTAAGTCTTTATGCTCACAACAAAGGACAATGCATCAATGTTATCATTAGGGCTTTTTTTAAATATAACTTTAGCGTGAAGCATAATAAGACATGATTAATGTTCTGACAAAAGTAAATACTAAACAACACACATTAGTCTAGATTAGAATCACTTTTCAGTACTTCTATTTTGTGACTTCTCAGGTCACTATGAATTGTGTCAAAGAGAAGTAATAATTTGATCTTTTCAAAATAATTTGATCTTTTCAGTGACATCTTTACTTATAAAATATTACTTACTCCCTAAAGCTGTTGGGCATTTTTTCTGGAGCGAGAGAGAGAGATAGTATCTCTCTCCAGTGACGAGACAGGTTTCTCATTTGGTTGAGTTTTGTATCACATTTAGCAGATTGTCAGATTTGCAAGGGCTAGAGAGAAACCTCATGGCCCACAGCCCCTCTTGTCCACCCCTCCCCAACATGCCTAACCACTCCAGATCTATAAAACATAGCCAGTCTCTACAACATCCATGGGGGCAGTTTCACAATCTCCCTCAATAATGCGTTTCGATCATTTTCATTATTACCAAACATTTGTAAAGACACACTTACAGAACTGGCAGTAGTAAAATACTACATAGTAGAACAGGGCACGAACCTGGGAGTCAATGGGACCCAAGACCAAGCCCCTGAACTTCTGCTTTATAGACCAGAAGATCTTGCTCATGCCGGTTAGGCTCTTATGTTTGCTCCTCTTACATATAACATTTATTGCTTTCTCTGACCAGATGCACATTAAACATTTTGAAAATAACACCTCAGTTTATTCATTAGGAAACTCCTTCCCCCACTACCTAGGTCATATAATCCCCTCTGATTCCCATTGTTATTACCCATTGTTATTATCCTTGCTAGCTTATAAAGAAGAAGAATACAACAAACTATGAAGGCTTTAAGTAAAAACTACAAGAACAATGAACAGGCCTCACACATCATTCAATAAAATATCAATAGTTAAATGTTTGAAAACATAATAAAGAGCATCAAAGATCAATTACTATGTATCAGTACACCATTTATTAGGTCTGGTGATCCCTAGCTGATGTGTGCTACAATTTTTAATATAAAAAAAATTTCCAAATCAACCCAACAAAGTTTCCCATCAACCCAACAAAATTTTGGAGGTAACTCTTTAAAGCAATAAACCCTAACAAAGAGGGGTACTAAGTGAGAGAAAGAAAAACAATGCTCCACCAGAGTTTACAATAATCTGTTGTATATTTCAAAATAGCTAGAAGAGAATAATTCTAATGCTTCTAGCATAAAGAAAAGACAAATACTCAAGGTGATAGATATACCAATTACGCTGATTTGATCTTTACAAATTATATGAATGTATTAAATTATCACATGTGCCCCAAAGATGTGTACATCTATTATTTATCAATAAGAAAATAAAATTAACATAAAAATGCTCAAAGATGCCATTTGAAGTAAAATACCAACAAAACCAAGTAATGATTCTATGTTTACTTCACCTTATGGAGACGAGCTTGCCCCACATGATAAGAAACCTCTCAACTTTTCAGAAAATAATGCAAGAAATGTAGTGAGATGTTGTTTAAAGACCTGCAAGACTGTAATAATTACTCCTACCTTTTAGTCATTAAAATAACCTGACATACATCAATCTTTTTCTCATAATGATCCAGAAGTCATGTCAGATCTTTGGGCCCTGAATAATCATTTCCCACATTATCATTGAACAGAACTGTAACTTCAGAACTCTTAAAAAGCAGGCCAGGCCAGGCTTGGTGGCTCAACCTGTAACTCCAGCACTTTGGGTGGCCGAGACAAGTGGATTACCTGAGCCCGCAGGTTCAAGACCTGCCTGGGCAACTTGGCAAGACCTTATCTCTACAATAAATTTTTAAAAATTAGCTGGGCGTAGTAGTGCACACCTGCAGTTCCAGCTACTTGGAAGGCTGAGAAGGAAGGATTGCCGGAGCCCAACAGGTCGACTCTGGGGTGGCTGTGAGCATGCCACTGCACTCCAACCTGGGCTACAGAGTACAGAGTGAGAATACAACTCAAAAAAAAAAAAAAGGCAGGCTGAATCCTGGTATCAGACTTATTTGCCACTTATTTCTTGTTAACATACAGTACATGCACATGCATATCTACACAGGCTCAGTTTGGACTCCAGATACAGAGTTTATGATATCTGATCTAAATCCAATCCTTGTTGAGATCTCATTGCCTCTTATTTTTAGACATAGAAGAAGAGATGAAAAATTTTGCTCCTATATTACAGTCTATGGTGAAGAGAACACAGCCAGACTCTGACATTATGAGGAGACAGCAAGCTTGCAGGCAGGGCCAAGCAGAGGTAGGAGTCACACACATAGAGTTGGCGGGGGAACTAGCAAGTAAAGAAACATGGAGATTGTTCACTGAAAGAAGTCAGTTACAAAGCAATATTACAGTATGATCCTACTCTGTAAAAATACACATATACAAATATGTGCATGTCAACCTGGCAGTGGGAACATAATATTTTCATTTTCTTATTTTTATCTGTATTTTCTCATTTTCTTCAATGTAAGAACACTGATTTTGCACTAATGAAAGGCTTTGCTAAAGTTATGTATTTAGAACATATTACTTTCTCGACACGTCTCATAGTCTTGCTTTACTCCTCCGTCTTCTCAACCACAGGGTAAGACTAGCATTTTCCCTTTGGTTTTGACTGTTGAAAAAAGAGTAATATTGAAGAATGTCCTAGGAGGCTATGATTGCTCTGTCTCTCCCCTGTCCCCTCCAACACACACACACACACACACACACACACACACACACACACATACACGTTTCTAACTCAGAAATCTATAATTGATCCTAAGTTTCACTATTTGTTAGCTTTATGGCCCAGACAAATGAACTAACTTCTCTCCACCTCAGATTCTTCAATTGTTAAATGTCGTTGATTATACATACCTTAAAGTGTATTAAGTGATTAAAGTGTGTTGAGTAAATTAAGTGATTCCCCCAAATTCACATTTATTATGTGATTGCATTTCTAGCAGACACTTTTCTGTTATTTTATTTAGGCACTTATGTGACAACTATGTGGGGAAACTATTGCCCATGGCAGCTGACAGGTTGAAACCTGAGTCTCTAGGACTTTGGGAGCTGAAGCCTAAATATGGTTTCTCACCTACAAGAACTACTGAAGCAGTGAAAGAAAATGCAACCTCCTGTTTATGGGGGAAAGTTATCTGCTTCTTATTGTCAGAAAACAGAAAATTGTTTTCTGATAATCTGACAAGAATGAAGATAAAAATTAGATAAGAATAAAAGGCTATCTTGATTTATAACTGGAAAGAAAAACATACAAAGGTCTTGGCATTGCCCTGTAAATACCATAGTATATTAAAGGTGCTATAGAAGATGGGAGGGCTCATCCTAATCTGATGTCAAGAATCTACTGCTGTCATAATCTGCCCCAACCCTCCTCAGTCCATCTCACTCATATCTGTAATAGACTTGTCAAGAACATGGCTTGCATAAAGTAAGTGAGAAGTCAAATTTACAACTGGAGGCCAAAAGAAGGACTTAGGAGATGAGACAAGTCTAAAGTGAATTTTCTTAGTGAAATACAGATGTTTCTCAACCTACAATGGGGTTACATACCAAAAAGTCCATTGTAAGTTAAAAATAACATTAAGATTGATAATATTCCTCTGTTGTGGTTTAAATGTGTCCCCCCAGAAATCATGTGCTGGAAACTTAATCTCCAGTGCAACAGTGTTGGAAGTGAGACCTAATGACAGATGCTTAGGTAATGAGGGTGGAGCAAATGGTTTAATGCTGCTGTTGTGAAAGTAAGTTTGTTATTGTGGGATTAAGTTTGTCATAAAAAAGGGATTGATCCTCTCTCCCTCTCTCTCTCACTGTCTCCCCCGCTTTAGCCTTCAGTCATAGAATGACACAGCAAGAAGGCCCTCATCAGAGGCCAGCACCTTCATCTTGGACTTCCTAGACTACAGAGCTGTGACAAATAAATTTCTGTTCTTTATAAATTAAAAAAAAAATTAAGTCAAAATGTGTTTTAATACTGCTAACCTACTGAGCACTATAGCTTAGCCTAGCCTGTTTTAGATGCTCTCAGAACACTTATATTAGTCTAAAGTTCAGCAAAATCTCCAGCAGCACTGTCACTGTAGAGCTTCAGTTCTTTGCCCTCATGACTCCATGGCTGACTGGGACCTGCAGCTCACTGCTGCTGTCCAGCATCTTGAGAGAGTATTGTGATGCATACCAATAGCCTAGGAAAAGATCAAAATTCAAAGTACACTTTCTATGAATATGAATTAATTTTACACCATCATAAAGTCAAAAAAAATCATTAGTCAGGGAAAGTCTGTACTCTAGCATGTGCAATGCAAATCATGTAAGCAGTCTTTCCTATGAAACCTTCAGTAAAACCTGCATTGTTCACATATAGTTTTGTGCAAATGAATTCTTTATGATGAATTTAACTCTTCAGGCCAGCCGACATATGGGACTTCTTAGTTGGATAAATTTAAGCTTCTGTTTAGTCCCTCAGTCAAACCAGCCTTGCCAACTCCCTACTGTTTGCTATTTGATGCAAACACTTTCATCACATGACTTTCATCATTGATTTAGACAGGCAATGTAACGTGTTCACTGTGCTACATAGAACTATCAAACTTACCCAACACCCTACTGTCCACCCACTCTGGAGTGCTCTCAAACTACCTTCCTTGAGCCTGAGACCCCTTGGGTTCCATTCTTATTTTCTGAACTCAAGAAAAATCCATTCTTGCCTCCAGAACAGACTCTCTGAGCAGTCTGTGAGCATCTTAATAATCAATACTGCATAATCATTTGAAAACTAATTCTCCCATCACATTTATTTTTAATTTCAAGATCAAATATCACTTACTACCCTAAACAAGGCTTTTTGGGTTTCAACAAACTTACATCTCTTTTCAAGTAAATTCTAAGTGTTCATGTCACTCTTCTGAACTGAATTAAGTCCCTGCTATTATAAGTGGAATGATCTAGTATAAGGGTCAGGATTTAGTGCAACAAACAAACTGCCCTAATTTTTTTCACTCCATAGGAGATTTAACACAGGGAATTGGGTTTTTTCAAGCAAAGGTAAGTCCCAAAAGGTGAAAGCCAGGGACCACCACTAGAATGTGTTACAAGGTCCTACATCATCATCATCTTGCATTACTCAAAATATGTTATAAATTAATTGCTAGTTTTAAAGGTTTTTCTAAGATAAGATTTCTCAATATTATGGGGAGATATACAGTATAATAATGTAGAGATATAAATATTTTAGGCAAAAATAGGAAGTATATTCAGGGTAGATAGGCTTGTAGAGCCTAGAATGTATACGGAGGAATGTCTATGTATCTGGAGGTCTGGTCTTGGATAAGTGACGAAATTTGGTTCACTGCTAGAAAAACAGAGAGCTAGTTCTTTGAGGACAGAGACTGTACCTTGTTATTTGTTCTGTTCCCATTACCTGGCATTGCACCTAACATAATAGGAATTCTTTGCATTTTTGAGTGAAGGGATGAATGGGTAAACATGGTAGGAGACTACTTATTTCTTTGTCTCTCAGCCTTCTCATCACATCAACACTTATGACCTTGTGGAATATAATGTTTTCTTCATCTGTCAACATAAAATACACATTTGGCCCTTAGAATTGTCACTAAATTATCTTGAGTAGGTCTTTTCCCCTCTGATTCTTAGCACCCTCATTAGTAGAGAGGTCAAGTTCAGAAACTGTCAACATCTAGAACTAAAACGATATTAAAATATTTTCCCACTTTTTTTATTTAGTGAGTGTTCATGCTTTGTTTGGGTTTATCTAATTGATTACTTTGGTAAACTGTGTTTTGGGAGGCTCAAATATGGCATTTCAAGACAGTATATGTTCCTAAAATATTTCTCACTTGTGTTGACATTAACCACTTTATAGAAATTGCCTGAGGCACCCTTTCCACACATAAGTTTATCTTTCAGAAAAGCTTACCTAAATGGGCATTAAAGTAGACAGGGAAAGACAGCCCAAATTAAAAGCAATTTTTTAAGAAGTGGAAGATAAAGTGCCTCACTGAAAAAAATACTCTAACTGACATCATGGACCAGAAATAGCAATTATCAAAAATTGAGAGGCAAAGTATATCCGATACCCATAAACATACTGCTGATACAGAGCAAACTCTAAAACCTGAGCTTTTCAAGTAAATTGCAGACTCTGAAAAGAGAGACCACATTTGAGGAACTATTAAAACCTAGATCAGAAAATCTCTCTTCTATCATTAATTTTGTCAGAAGTAATAAAAATCCTCAAGCATCTTTAACCAGAAGTAAATAATCCATTCTCGGATAGTGGAAATACTGACATGCAAACCAATGCTATTAAATTGGGTTAAAGAAAATATACAGGCATAGTAAAACTAAAAGAATAAAGACCATATCTTCATAATTACTTTCTTTCTGAGCCAGAAATAATTTGTGACTACAGGCTCGTCTAATGTATTGCATTTGGATCATTCTGGCATCATCTAAACTTTCAAATAGTGCTCATGAAGTTAGGCAACAAACATAAATATAACTTCAGCTAAGAAGAGTTCTTACCTTCCTGGTTTAAGAATTTATCTCAGAAGTTATTGCGGAATTGTGGCAAAATTAAGTTGAGAATAGGTATGTAATTCAAAGGAGGAAAATATTCTTTTAGTAGGAAGTACAAGAATTCCTTTTGGGGAAGAAGTCATTTTTGTTGTGATAATTCCTACTTTGTGAAAAAGGCAGAAACAATAATGCTCACCAAATATTCTATGGTTTCCATTTATTTCCAAGCCATTTAAAGTTAGCAGAGCCATGGGGGGCATCTTTTGGTCGATGAGCTATTTTTCACTTGAAGTAGAAGCATAGAGAAATGCTTGATGTATTGAAATGAAGGAGCCCTTGTCAGCCTGGGTCTCTGAGTGGCTTTGTGGAGCAGAGCCCCTTTATGGCCCATATTGAATAGCTACCAAGAGTAGGAAATAAAATTTTGTTGTAATGGCCTCTAAGATTTTAGAGTTAATTTGTTATGGAAGACTCATTTCACCTATTCTGACTAATACAGATTAAAAGACCAGATCCTGAAAAGTCTAGGTATTCACAGAACTGATGCATGAAGAATATGATCATTGTTCTAAAAAAGGAGAAAAAAAGATATAGAGAAATATAAGAAGGAAATGAAGGGAGGCTATAAGTTATACAATGGAATCCCTATCCTGTAACTTTCAGAGCTTAAGTAGTGGTACAAAAACTAGCAAAATTCTTTTTGTCAGGGGATTATCAATAAAGCAGATAATATTTGCATAAGGATGATGCAAAAAGGGATCAGAGACAGCGCACCTGCTCTCAGAAGCAGGATGAAAACAGCATTAGGTAGTAGCAGAAATCATAATTGGGCTTATGAGAGCTTTAGTCCATAAAATAGAGGGTTTGTGACTCCCATATGTCACATTTAGTGTCAAAAAATCACTTGTACTTGATTTACTTAAAATCCAGCAATCTAGAATCATAGAATCTCAAGATGTTGCAGTTAGAAAGAACATTAAAGGTCACCTGTTCTAACCCTTCCTATTCCCCCTTTCTAGGATAATCCCACCAGGTAACTTCTGATCTCTGCTTGAGCATTTCCAGTGGCAGAATATTCACTCTCTCTCAAAGGAACACATTCCATCTCTGCATGGTTTTGACAGTCTGTCAATTCTCCCTTACATTGAGCTGAAGTCTTTCTCCCTATAACTTTTATTTAGTGGCCCAAATTCTACCTCTTGAGGCATATAAAGCAAGCCCAATCCTTCTTTCACAAAATAGGACTTCAAATACTCGAAAACAGCAAGAGTTATGCTCTCCTCCTTCTGGAAGTTATTTTTGGAAAAGCATTACCCATATCCTCTTCACCAGTCCTGGGTGCGGTCTGTCCTCTTTTCTTCTACTAATTACTCTGCCCTTCAGAAATGGGCTAGATGGCAAGGAAGGGAAATAAGAGGGAATACAGATCATGTTAATATCATGTTAATATCAACCAAAGACCTAATTAAGCAAGATTTCTTGTCTGCTCATTACCTCCTCATGAATCTCACCTCAAGGGACCCATTAAGTGGGTGAGAGACAGAGTTGCCTTTTGAGTAGATCAAGTAAGGGCTGCCCTCATGGTATCATTTGAGACTAGATCAGACAGGGTTCTCTGCCTTAAAATCCCAAACCCAACACAAAACATTTTATTATCTCTTCTTTGGATAACTGGGGTTTCCCTGATACACCACCACAATAACAATCATGAAACAAAAGTTCTCTTGCTGCTGCCCATTCACCAAGAAAAAACCATCCATTCTCATTTGTTAACAACACTCCAAAGAGTCAAAGACAAAACTGATGTCACCAACCCTTGTTATATGAATAGTTGTGAAATGAGGAAATATTCATCTTCTATACTTTTCTGACCTCATTTATAACACAGCCCCCAATATAATATGCACCTTCATGTCTTACTGAAATTTCAAACAACTTTCAGATTTTATTTCCAGTCCCTGAGTTCTACCACTTAACAGGCCTGGAAGAAATCTAAGAAATAGACTTCTAGCTGACCCTGAAGTACTTGAAGTGCTTGGCAGTGTTTGTGAAGTGTTTAAAGTGTTTGCTGTGTTTTGCTTAAAACCTGTTTGCATTTAAAGTACTTCATATGAATGATTTTAGTTAAAACTCCATCTTGTATTTCACCTCCATTTTGTTAACTTGTTATTGAATCCCCGTATGGCTGATGCAATAATTTTAAAATTTTGCTCATAAACAACCCTCACAGCCCTGTATCCCACCCAGTGCTCTAACGGCTTTCCCCTTATCTGAGGTATACCATGTGCCAAACCCCAAAACATATGTTTATCTCTGTAATGCCTCAGTTTCCCAACTGCTTTTGCCTATAAAAGCACCCTGCTAATTTCATTCAGGGTTGAGAGTCTTGGAGGCACGAACCCCCTCTCAACTGCTGGCTATTAAAGGGCTTATTAATTTGACCTTTATTGTGCTGCCTATCTGATTTCTTGCAACTCGCTCACAACAGCCCTCCCCTTCAACCTATAGGCATGACTTTCAACCAGATTTGGGCTTCTCCTCCTCCTTCCTACAAATGAGCTCTTAAAGATTAGTCCACCAACTCTTCCAGAGATGTCCACACTAGTCTGAATTCTAGGGCAAATGTGGCTGAAGTTTAAGTAGTCAGGAGTTCCGGTTCTTGAAGGCTTTTGTTTGAAGATGAAATGTATGAATCATACTAGAGCAGAAAGGGCTCACAATAGATGTGTTTTGGTGAAAAAGTATTTGTTCTACATAGCTGGAGGGTAAATGACAATACATATGTAAAATGAGGGAGGGAAATTGGGAATAGATTCCCAGGATCCTAATGTAAAGCTTCTGTTTAATATCCTGGCTCTTACCAGCTGAATGACCTTGGGCAAGCTATTTAACCTTTCTGAGTCTTCATTCTCTCATCCCTAAGATGGAGATAACATCAACCTAATTTCCATCACTTCCAACCTCTTCACTTTTTGGTAAGATCCACATGAGATAAAATACATAACCAGTGCAGTTCCTGACATAAAACAAGGGGTCAATTAATATTGGCTCTTCTGCTCCCCACCAGTTTAGTTCCTTTCCTCTTCCTTACCCAGGAAATACAGAGATATGTGAATTCACCATTGAAGCAGGACCCATCACCCAGTCTGATGCAGCAGATGGACTGGCCCACTCCATAAAGACCCAAGATGGAGCAGGTGTTCTGCAAGGTGACTGAGAGTGAGCCTCAGCATGAAGTTTAAAAACACCAGGCTCTGTGAGGACTGGCTGCAGCCACAAACCATGGGTCAGTATTCAGAGGTGCTCAGTAGGGAAGAGAGAGGGGTTTGTGATTTTTTTTTTCCACTCAAATGGAAATAAACATTGATGAAATGATTTTTCCTAAAAAGCTAAGGAATTTATGCTTGTGCATGGGTGCACCTATTTGCATTTTTGTGCAAAAAAAGTCAGTATATTTTACAAAATAAAAACAAAATAATAGAAATATTCAACAGTAGAGAGAGATATAGCATCAACTCAGCATGGTATAACACAAAACAACACATCCTTTATCAGAAGCATAATTATCCAATACGGATGGGGAGGGTTAATGCCATACCTTCCTTACTTGACAGTTTCCCCAATGTACCTCAAAAAAGGGAAGATTTTTTTTTCCCATAAATAAAGCCAGAGTCCTCCTCCTACCCCCTCTGTCCCAAGCATCTTGCTAGGGTACGGCAGGCATTAATTCAGAGAGGAGGCTGCCACCTACTGGGCCACCAATAACATCCCTCAATATTTTTTGTTGGCCTTTTGCGGTCTCCCCTGAAAATCCCAACTTGACCTGAAGTTGCTTTGTTAGTGACAGTGACAACAGTATGACCCAAGGTACTACTGTGTAGAAACCTAAAAGTTGCAGCGTAAATTAATCATAGGACAACATCTTACAAACTTCACAGCAAAACATTTTTGCTTTCAGCATCAGAGACCCTGCAAATTTAAAGGGAAAAAGAAACCTTTCTCTGAATCTCGGTTGTTTTCTAAGGACAAAGTGCTTTAATAGTCGGTAAGTGCTGCTAATTGCTCCCCAGACAGCCCTAATCTAGCCATTTCCTCCCTGCCTTTTACTCCATAAATCCTTCAGAAGACTAATATATTGGTTAGCATTCCCCAAAAGTACCCACTGGATTCAATTGGTTTACGCGTTACAAAGAGTTTCTCTACACCCACCCATCTGAAAGAGCCTATTTTTTGTAAATCTTCTATTATTGATGCTGAAAAGAACTTCAGGCTTATCATCATATCATTAAGATCAACCACCAAACTCCTTTTTCTTTTTCTCTTTTTATTTTTAGAACACAATGCCTGTACTCAATAGCAACCAGAAAATCTGAGATCTCTGCCTTCAACCAGTTCTGTGCCTTAGGACAAATCATTATGCTTTGGATTTTCTTTTCTTCTTCTTCTTTCTTTTTTAATGAAACAGGAATGAGAAGCCTGCTCTATAGTAGAGCTTCAGTAATAATAGTGGCTATACTTAATAGATGTACACCTCACAGCTCTACCATGATAAAGCACTTTCTCTTACTCTGAATCCTCTAACAGTCCTGCCCTTGAGGTAGGAGTCATCCCCCTAAAGAAGAAAGCATTAAGGTAAGGTCAACCATGGAGTTGAATTCACACTCAGAACTTCCAGTTCCTGCCAGGACTATTTCTCCTACCTCCTGCTGTTGTTCTAGAGCAAGAGATAGAGTAACATATGTGAATACACCCAATAAAGATAAAGCTATATGCAAATTCACTTTCCATAAAGAAAAATCCTATCCTTTAAAATTATAACTTGGAAAAACTGGCCCCCAATAAATACTTAATACTCTGAGATTTAGAAATATTTGCCTTGTATAACCAGGCAAGAAAGATATATAGATGAAAGATTAGATAGATAGATAGATAGATAGATAGATAGATAGATAGATAGATAGGCAGACAGACAGACATAGATAGATAGTTGATAGATAGAGATAGAAAGAAAAGAGCTCTTCTTTTCTGGTTCTTTTTCATTTCAGGCTCTTTCCCCCTGCATGTTTGCAGATTGCTTAATTACTTCATTGGGCTTTGGAACTCATACATTACAGATACATGATCATCCAAGTCATTACCTGCATATTTTCCCATTAAGAATAATTATGGCTCTTACCACCACTGCCCACGTACTTATGTCCTGCAGGCCTGGGCACACTGAAGTAATCATCTTTTGAAAATGATCTTGATGGGCAAGTGTTGTGTGCACGATCAGCAGTAGGCAAGATGAGGTGGGAAGATTTCCATCTCCTCCATTATTGAGCGGCTCAAAAATCACATGCCCATTATTTCATCGCAGAACCATGCAGGACACTGGGGGAGTTTATGTTCTCCTGAAAAGCGAGTTAGTGCTAAGTGCGGAGGAGACAAGACCCATGGGATGCTGGGTTGTATCTGCCTCTCCTTGGATTACCTGTCTGAGCACATACACTTCACCCATCTCCTGGCTCAATTTCATTGTCTACAAAATGGCATTTATCAGATGCTTTAAAAATCTCCGGCCATCAAATCTGAGAGGGTCAGTCTTATATAGGTGGTAGCATGGCCTTTTATACTGATTAAGAGCCCGCATTCTAGCCGGGCTCGGTGGCTCAGCCTGTAATCCCGCGCCTTGGGAGGCTGAGGTGAGTGGATTGCCTGAGCCCGCGGGTTCGAGACCCGCCTGGGCAGGCGAAACCTCATCTCTGCAATAAATCAAAAAAAAAAAATTAGCCGGGCGTGGTAGCGCACGCCTGTAATTCCAGCTACTCGGAAGGCTGAGGCGGAAGGATCGCCGGAGCCCAGCAGGTCGAGGCTGCGGTGGCCGGGAGCGGCCACTGCACTCCGGTCTGGGCGAT